>JAAAKG020172440.1:0-27240 GCA_010014905.2 Druon quercuslanigerum
GCAGTCCCATTTTGTTTCCCTTATTAGCTGGACTGGTCTTACCAGTGTTTCTAGTATTGTCAGTGATTGTGCGAATACCTACTTGCACGTTAGTCTACTTTTATTTAAGGGTTTTGGTACACTTATCCACGTGTAATTTATCTGAAGAGATTCAAGCTCATCCTTTATAGGCAACACCCAGTGAGTTCGATCTTCCCTTACTTTAATTTCCTGGACATTTTTAAAGACGTCCATGCTGCATAAGTATCGATCTCGTCATCAGAATATTCCTGATAAGAAAGTTGAGGACGATTTTTGAGTCATTCACTCCTTATTTCATTTTATTTTGGATTCTTATCTTGTAATGTAGCTTTCGGTAAAAAAGATTTACGAGATTCAGGAGCTTTCACGTTTTCATCTGTGTTTTTATTACTACAGTTCTCGCCATTGGTTTTCTGAATATGTGTAGGTCTAAACCTTTCAAATAACTATGACCTTGAAACTTTACATTTTTTTCATTGAAAATAAAGTCTCGTGCTACTGCAAACTTTTTAGAAATCATCAATGAAAGTTACATAGTAATTTTTATTGTCAGTTGTAGGTGGTGTAATTGGCCCATAAACATCCGTATGGATAATGAACAATGGTCTTGTAACATCACCTTTATTTTTTGTTTTATTATAAATACAGGCTTTGTAAATTTCATTACTAGGCTTAACGTCTACAAGGTCAAAAACATCGTCAAATGATTGTTGACGTTTGATTTGATCAAATTTCGAATTACTAATGTGGCTAAGCCGTTTATGCCATAGTTTTTTACCATAATTTAAACATTTATTTTAAATAATGCACAAAAAAAATGTAAGGCTTACCCATTAAAATGGTTTTGTTTTTATCATGTTCAGAGTTTCTTTATCCACAATATCTCGAACACCAAGCTCATCAGAAAATTTCCACATCGAAATTTTTTCACCATCGAGTGGTTGTATATTTCGCTTTGCTTGTTTTTTTTTTTAAATTAACTTTTGCAGTTTTTGAGAGCCCCAAAAAAGCTCAAAATTCTGGCCTTGTTGATTTTTTTAATTCGTTCAATTTTCTGCATTATATGTGCCAGCGGCCAGCACCTCCACCTCAAACTCGGTTTTTTGAGAAAACTAAAAGAGCTCAAAAATGGGCATCGGTTTCCAAAAAAGCGCAAAATAATGGCAGGAAGAAAGTATTCATGTTCCTTTGCGGAAGTGCTAGCGAAACGCACCTATTAGATTGTGCACACGCAGAGTCCAATATAGATGTTAGTGAGGTAAATCGACGATATTGTCTTCCACTAATCGGATCGGAACTCTTAGTGTTTAAGCGATATGAATGAATTTTCGTTGATAAACAATCGGACTGTCTTTATCTACATCAGGCGATAGATAAAGATGGTGCAAAACCTTCGCTTCGAATTATATTGCCCCTCCTCGTTGTCCTGTTCTTGTTGTAGAAAGAGAGCTCCCATTGAATCAACACCTCGTCATATGTCATACGTACATCATATTAATACTAATAGAAAATACTGACTAATTACAAGTTGAGCTATCTGTGATTGATAGATGCTTAACCCTATGCTCGATCTTTTGCTGGATATGTGTATTAACGACAGTCCCTGTTTGGCCGACCTATATTAAAATTATAATATAGAAAGTTACCAGCATTGAAAAAAATTATAATATTAAAATTAACAACGTAACTTTTTTAACGATGTGAATAAACTTTTTACCGATTGGTAGCAACTTGACATGGAACATAAACTCACCATGTTACATTATCAGGGTTCCTCATTACTAGCCTAACTGATTCACTCATATAGAATGGAATAGAATTTAATAATACTAAACTAGGATGAGTCTCTTTGGCGAAACTCACTGTTATACCGACGGAACATGAACAGAAAAATAAATTCACCACCCTGTCTGTTTTACAAAACGGTGGTGCAATGCTGTCTCAGCAGGAATCTGCTTTATCGACCTTATTGATTTACTGATAGCTGGTGACATTGTACGAAGCAGGATCCTTCCTTGGCCAATAGCGCGATCTCTTGGTGACGGTGAATAATGACAAAGACGCCAGCTCTCCGAATTTGGCCTCGTACCACCCTAGCCCATATTGTTCTTTTTAATCATAAGCATTGACATGTCGTTACGTGTTCCTAATAAAGCTAAATGTTTCATTTTTCTTCCTTCCTTTTACAATTATTTTGGCTTTTGAAATCCACTCCAACCGCTATAAATTATACCATACATCTGCAAAAATCATGTCGTGTTTCTCTAACAATTAGACAAAGGCGAAAGGAAAGAAGCCATGATAACCATAATACATTGGCTTTCCATTTTATATTTTAATTTTGATTCGAACACATTATAAAAAAAAAATATTTTACTTTATCATTTTTCTTTTATATTACTGATACAAATGTTGTAGAGAATCTTTATTTGAAACGACTTCAGTAAACCGACGTGGGAAGATTGGGTACTTTTTTCCGACAGGACATTCCTTTTTTTCAACTTCGGTCATATTGAAAATTTCACCGCTAATCATGTTTATTCTTATTCTCACTTGACGCCAATTACTTTCCTTATTTGGCTGATATATTCCACGAAGAATTCCTGTATACTCCAGTATTGCAAAAACGTCTCCACTGGGTGTAGATAATACAATATGTTCTCAAGTTGGTACAGGCACATATTTAACATTTTCTGTCAATAAAGAAATTCGTTTACCAGCCGGAAAAGCGTATCTTCGAAATTCAAATATTCGGTTATGATTCATCTCGGGAATAAGCCAAACATATCCAAGTCTTGCAAGTGAATATCCAAGTACTTCACCAACAGAAGGCCTGCCTGGAGGAGATGCCTGCCTGGTTTCATTAGCAGGCTTCTGAAAAGAAATCAGGTTTTGTGAATGTTGTCTGACTGCAACAAGATGACCAGGATTAGGATTGCCGCTGGAATTTTGTTTAAACTGTAGCGTATCTTTATCTTCAAATGCTTTAATAAAACTTCTTTTGAAGTTTGGTTGAGTTCTGCCAAGTGGACAATCTTCTTTTTCCTCCGGAGTCATATTATCAACTGCGCCGCTTATGATATTAACTTTGACGCGCGTACAATCTCTATATGTGCTATATATTCCACGCAGTGTTGCACTAGAATCCAAAATTGCAACAGCATCACCATTGGATGTTGATAAGACCATATATTCTTGGGTTGGCTCAAACACATACCTCTTCGCGAGTATTCGCATTCTTATTGGTTTTTCGGCAGGAAAAACGTATTTTCGAAATTCAAATCGCTGGTTTTTATTTGTGCAAGGAATAAGCTGAAGATATCTAAGTTGTTCCATTGTACATCCAAATACTTCATCAGTAGGCTGCCTCCCATGAGCAGATTTAGGCCTATCATAAACAATAGCCTCCTCTGGAGGGAAAGACGGATCAGGTGAATGTTGTCTGACAGACGAAGAAGAACCAGAATTACGTGCATGATTAGGATACCACGTGAACTGTAGAGAGTCGTAATTTGCAAAATTTTTAATAAAATTTGGTATGATTGGGTGATTTCTGCCTAATGAAATTTCCTTATTTTCTTCTGGCGTCAAATTTTTAATTGCGCCGCTTATCATGTTCATTTTCACTATTGGATTATGGTTTTGTCTTCCATATAGTCCACGAAGAAGCCCACTATACGTTAATATTGCAAAGATGTCACCATCGGATGTTGATAATACAATATGTTCTTGTTCAGGCACAGAAATACATACATTTGCATTCGTTTTCAAATAAATTGGTGCATCAGCTGAAAAAACGTAACTTCGAAATTCAAATTGAATGTTTTGATTTCTGCGGGGGACAAGTCGAATAAATCCAAGTTCTCCAAGTGAATGTCCAAGTATATTAATAGAAGGAGGCCTGCTAGCAGGAGATCTAGACCTGGCACGTAGAGGAGGATCCTCAGTAGAAATACGTCCACGCGTATCTTGTTTGCCAGAAGAAGATGGGCCAGGATTACTTTTATCAAGTGTATTTCCTTCAGACTGTGAGCTGCATTCTGCAAAAATTAATTAAAGATAATTTTTTTGGTCTAGAACGTTTACGTCAAATACATTTGGCTGAATCCAATGTTTCTTCACAGAAAGTATCTTTCTAAAAATTCAATCAAAATGATGCTGAAGATAGTTCGACGCATAAATGACATCCGTTGTTTGATCAGGTACAAGGTACAAGAAATTATTATTATTATTTTGTGATTTAAAGAATGCAAAATAATATCTGATAACAAAAAGAAATTTGTTTATGACTTAATGGAATCATACATTTACCATAAAAAACATTTACTAAACAAGCGTTTTGAAAGAAACGGAAATTATATCAGGGAGGATACACACCCGGGAGAATCGGGAGTACCGGGATAAAGCCCGAAGAGAAATATTACACCGGGAAGTTTTCCCTATTTCGTAATTCGTAGGTTTTGTACTTTTTTTAAAGTTCCCAATTAGGAAGCATATAAGTTGCAAAGTGCTTATAATATGTGAAATTTAAAGGTTTATAATGTTTCTTGCATTAGTTAAAATTATGTACTTTTGAACGGTAAAAATGACAGTGCTTTTTTTTACAGAAATTGCATTTTTGAGTAAAAAAATCTATCCTGTTGTTTTGAATGTCACTTAATACAACGCTATGATCATGATTTCTATAAACTGACACACTGAAACTAAGTTTCTTCTAAACTAATTTTTATATTGATTCTTGGAGGTTTCAAATTAAAACTTCCACAATACTTTAGTTTCAGATTCAAATAATTTTTCATAATGACTAGACCACTCCGCTTATAAAGATTCCAAAATTTTAGTTCAATAGCCTTGATAGTTTTGAATTTGATAATTTTAGATGTAAATGTAAAGCAATTTC
This sequence comes from Druon quercuslanigerum, assembly GCA_010014905.2. Taxonomy (NCBI): domain Eukaryota; kingdom Metazoa; phylum Arthropoda; class Insecta; order Hymenoptera; family Cynipidae; genus Druon; species Druon quercuslanigerum. Next base: position 4,922 of record JAAAKG020172440.1, read on the forward strand.
AAACTGCAAAGCTTAAAATTGTATAATTTCAAAACATGAAATTATATCACAGCAATCTGGTTTTATTATTATTTCTTTTAATTATATAAAATATGACCTATGTGTTCAGCTGGTTTCTGTTTTTACCAAGCCCGTCAGGTCTTAGAGATTCTTTTTTAAAAATGTTTTTTGAAAAATCACAAACCGTATGATTTCGATTTGTTTGAAATATGCATATCAGGGCAGTTATCGCTTTATATGGAATTTCCAATTTTATGGGTTACGAATACTTGAGGCGAATAATTGTACTGTTTCGTGGAATTAGGTGATGAGGGAGGTTCCCCAGAGCTCAATAATTGGCCCCAAAATGTTAAATCTGTTCGCATCCGACTTTTTAGCTGTTTTGCGTTACAGTAAACATCACCTTTATGCTAGTAATAGTAAAATGTGTCTGTTTGGGTCACTTAGTAACTAGTTGGATCCTCCACTCATTATTTATCTAAAGTCACGGATTCCCTTCCACCTTTGTACTTCAACGGACTTGCTATTGATTACTCTGATTCTGTCTATGGTCTTGGTTTGATACTTAACATGAATCTTTCTTGGAAAGAACATGTTGAACTAATATCACGCAAAACCTCAGAACTTTACATCAGCTTAGTCGGAGTAGGGACTCTTTGCCTACAGCTACGCGAATCGACCTTTTAAAAGCCTTGATTCTCTCTTATTTTGATTATGGGTGGGTGGTGTGTGCTGGAACCTCTGATGACCTTAATTAGAAACTTGAACGTGCTTTCAATTCCTGCATCCGTTTTATCTATAACCTGTCAAATTCGATCATATTTCTGAGCACAGGGAAAGAGCTGGTGTCATGACAGTTGTTAAGAGAAGATAATACTGGTCTTGCGGGATAATATGAACCTTCCAGGTCGGCCTGGCTTGCGCGACAGAAGTCGTACCCCGGCAATACCTGCTCATAGAACATGTTTAATGCAAAAATATTTTGACATTAGAGGGAGGCGGCTTAAAAATAAACTGCTAAACAGTACACCTCTATTTCATATAACTCCTGGACTTAGCCTTTATCTTATTTTTGGTTTTTGCTGCAACAATCATCCCGATAGCTTTTGCTACGTTTGCGGTTTCTTTGACCCACGAAAACAGAGGAAAAACATTTCTTCTGCAATGTGAGAATGATACGAGATATATCATAAAATTAAACCTAAGAATGGAGAAAAATTTGAATACCTAACAGCTGCTGTTTAACTTGTCCGATTAACTTAAGGTCAGTATGTCCAGGAAATTTTGATCTTCTTTTTGCATTCACTTTTCCTGCTTTTGGAGAGAACTTGTGAAAGGCTACTCATCGAAACGCAATGACTCCATTATTTACCCTAGTAATTCTTCAGTGACACAAGCTGCTTATGACCGTAGCAATTCTATCCCCGGAAATGCCGCAAAATGCAAAGCAAACAAGAAAGAATTTAGTGATTTGATAAGGGACCTAGATTAATCGAAAAACGAGGCTGTAATCTTATGCTCGAGTCTCAAGGAGAAACATTTGCTGAAAAAAGATGTTAAAATCTCTCACCAAAATCGAGAAAAATATTTAGCTATTTGTTTCCAGTAAAAATACGCTCATTTATTTCACCAATTAGGATGGGTATATGTGGGAACTTGCTCATTAACAACAGCCATTGCTCATGCCAGCGATATGAAGGAGTGCTATGCTGTTATCAAATTGTTGCTTGATAAAATAAATTAGAAATCATATGAGTAATCTATCAATGGTGATTTTAAAGTAATGCAGAGAACGAGACCAACATTATAACATTAAGGTTTGGTCAAACCGATAGGTGTTAGCAGCAAGAAAAATAAACTTTTCTTGAAAACCACTGGTTGACCTTTAAAAAATCTGACCACTACCATTACACGCGAAGCTTGGCATCGTCAAAAAAAAACTTTAAAGAGATGGATAAAGAGGAAGAAGGTTTTCGTTTTTTGAAAAGAACATTCCCTAAGGTTAGTGAAGCTAACATCAAGGAAGGAGTTTAAAGTCTTTTTTTCTGCTAACTGCCTGAAATTACATTTCTTCGCATTTCATTTCCACATGATGTATTTTTTATTTTGCTTTGTGATTAGATATAAAAATCATCCTCTTTGTTACCTTGACTATTTTATAACTTTAAGATCAAAAAATAGTAAAAGTAATGATAATGATAGTAAAAAATAACTAAAATTTAAAAATTAAATAAAATCAGAGTCAAAACTAATGTACCAGACGCAAAAGGAAGTTTTGTCTGCAATGAATTTTTAAATAAAAGAAGGAACGTGGATATTATTAAATATTAATTAGTACCCCCTGAATATATCAGTTTATCAGTTTCCGCAAAAAAGTGCAAATGTAAATTGTAGGTCAAGACGTGCGCAACAGAATGCTACTGCAAATTTATGCTCCAGAGGCGGTCAATGTTTCATATTCTGATAAAAAATGTTGCATTCAACAATTGCGAAAAACTTTATAATGTTGGTCTCGAAGGAATAACCACGAGGAGTAACAAACGAGCCGAAAGCCGAATAGTATCTCGGCTAGGTGTCTTACACGATGTCTCTGTGGTAGTAAGCGACCTCGCACATTATGCAGTCTTGTCCTTGCATGCGGGGCTCTACAAGGATGGACGAGTCCTTTCCGTGGCTGCTTGTGGGAACAAAAATGACACCACGAAGCCACCAAAAATTTGTGGATGTTCTTAAAAACGATTGAAAGGAACAAAAAAGACGCTTTCATCAGCTAAACAAGAAGATTGAATGGGCAATTCGGAATGCGTCCTGTCATCAGTGTATGATTGACTGCATGACAGCTGCTAAATTTTTCATGGAAAGGGTTCCTAAGTTCGCCCAAGAACTGATGATCTGCAAACACATACTGAACAAATTAAAGTTGCTGACAATCCCGCAGAATATTGTTGATAAAATCCGGATTATATCTGACGCAACGAGGATAATACAAAAGAGAGAGAGAGAGAGATCGATGAGGGAATATCAACAGTTTCTCGCAGGCTCATCGCGCCTCTTCAGCGATCATCCTGTTTCTGTCAAAAGACCACACAAACCCGAAAAGGTAAAAGCTTGTTGCAGAGACATACAGGATCCCGAAAACAGTTTATTTTAAAGAAGAGTCCATTAATCAGTGCCGAAAAGGAGGAAAAATCACTTAGGGAGAGAAAGTACTTTTCGCTGCATGACTAGGTGGTATGAAGAACTTCAGGTCAACGAAGATCACTTCTACACTTTTTGTCAAAGGGTTAAATGGACTGCTAGAGAGAGATTTATTCACATTTGGAAAACTAGATTTACTATACTTTGTTGCATCACAGATGAATCATATCCTTTAAAGCATAAGATCACTCCTCTGTTTTATATGGATGACCTAAAGATTCATGCTTCTTGTAAAAGCAAAAATCAGAGTGTTTTAAATATCGTCGAGAAGTGGCCTCAGGTATGATTTACTTCTACTCAAATGGGAGCCGGTGTCGTTTTTAGATAGCAGTTTTCCCAGTGAAACCCGGCAGTCGTTGTTTAACACTTTGCTATAATAATACACACAAGTAATCGTTATCTCACATGTATGTGAGGTAAAGAAATTATATTTGTCAAGATTGTCCTTCTGAGATATTAATATCATTTGAAGCTTTTTATTGTTATTATTATAAGTAATACATGCTCGTCTCCATGGAAAGTTACTGGTTTTATGTTTTAACTTTTTGCTCTAATTGCAAAAATGATATAAAAAATGAAACAGACGTTTCTTGGATCAACTCAAGATACAATAAAACTTTAGGAAACCAAATTGTTCTCCTAACTTCTACCTGCAAGAGTTATGGAAAATTCCGTAACGATAAAGAAGCTGTATTCGGAAAAAAATAGATTTTTAAAAAAGACCCCATGTACAATAAATAGTTTATTAACAAAAGTCTTTACTTAAATTAGATCTAAAAATTAGCTTTTAAATTTTCGTGAAAGATCGCGCAAAAAATTATGAAAACAAGACAAAAAGAATACGACCTAGTGCAGAGTTCTTCTGGTATTCTTCTAGTATGTATGTCTATCATGTAAAAATTATTACATCATATATAAATAATGGCTATTATTTATATGCTCAGAGTTATTTCATTGCTATGTAATGGACATGTGGCCATGTAATGAGATATGTAATTTATATTTAATGCAATGATTATATCATTGACTATATTTATATTAATATAATATTAGTCTATTATTATATTCACCAATTAAAATAAGCATGACCGACAAAATGAAAACAAAATTGTAGATGGTCCTTATTTTCACAGAGTAGGGGAATAACTGATTAATGCTTTTGTAAATAATTTTTGAGAACTGTAACAAATATATTATTGCGTCAGTAGAATACAAATATATACATTAGTAGCCGTTATCTCACATACATAATCATTATAATGATAAGATTTATATCTCAAATAAAAGGTATTGATTCTTTGTGAAAATTGAGTGTTGCTGATTTTATCAAAATATTATTTCAGCAAATTTCATATTTTTATTTAGGTTCCTTTAAAAGAATTTAGCGGATTAGATATTCCTTTGGTATACTTTCTAGGGCCCAAAAAGGATTAATGATGTCGTTAGCCTGGCAGATTCTTCATCTTAATTTTTCTAAAAATTCTTGTTTGAACAGTTTAAAAACGATATATAGTTTTTATTTTAATTGAGGAAAATAATATTAAAAACATTTTAAAAAATCAATTTTTTCCTAAATTGTGATATATAAGATAGTATATTAACAAAAAGGTTATAAATCCCAAAAAGATCTTTGAATTTAATTTTAAAATTCCATTCAAACTATGTATGTAAAATAGGGTGTTTCGAACATCACCAAGTTTAAAAATATCAATGCCCCCGTGGACAACTTTAATCCAATCGGATGATGTACCGAATTCAAAGTTCAGGTAAGTAAGATCAGGTATGTCTGTAGATTTTCGGTACGTTATTGTCATTATTAAAGCAAACACTAAACAGCTTGCAAGTTAACTCTCATCAAGTTAGAATTAGCTTCACAAGATATAGATTTTATAATACATACATTATTATCGCCATTGATTTTGCTTGATGAGAAGCAGCCAGTTTTCGAAAGTGTATACCTCCAGGTGGAGCTTAACCAAGAAAAATCAGAGTCAACTTTAGCAGTTCTAGTTAATTATTAATGAATTAGTAAAGGATTCCTTTTTTAGAAATGTTGAAACAAACTTTATAGTTGCATACTTCAACTCTTTAAGCACTTTCTCCAATATCTAATCTTAGCAATATTCACAAGCAGTTTGACATGCGAGCTACAGCAGACGTCTGTCCAGAAGCCCCTCTGATAAAGCGCAAGCTCCATTACGACATCCAGAGATTCGTTCCGGTAGCACATCCACGACAGAATTTTAATACTTTTTTCATGCCAGCATTTTTGGCTTTTCTGGGGCTTTTCTTGCATTGATGTCGATTTTCGGATTCTTTTTGTTTTCTCAAAAAACCGCGTTTTGGGTGGAGGTGCTGGCTCTCAAAAACGGCAAAATTGATTTTGAAAAAACAGCATCTACCTTTCAAAAACTACCCTTAAAATATAATATGCTCTCACAATCAATGTAAGCATATCAGAAGGTCTGAGCTAATTTTGATCTTAATAAAAATAATAAATTATATTGTCTGAAAACAACCCATAACACTAACAGCTACCGCCAACTAAAAGTATAGATGTGAAACAAAACTAACAAAAAAATATAAGTCAAAAGTCAATGGTTTTGCGGGTTCACAAAACTCTGCGGAAAAATCTTCAAATAAAAAAGAATTATACTAGACTCCAGCATACTTCACCAGAAGGAGACCTGCCTGTAGGAGAACTGGTCCTGGCATCAAGAGGCGGCTCCTGAAAAGAAATCATATTTTGTGAATGTTGTCTGACTGAAAAAAAAATTAACAGGATTTCTGTTCACACCTTAGTGTACTTTTATTTTCAAATGATTTATTAAGCCGTCAGATTATCAACTTCGCCGCTTATAATATTGACTTTTACTCGTGAACCAATTCTATCTGTCCCATATATTCCACGCAGATTTCCACTAGAATCCAAGACGGCATAAGCATCACCATTGTGAAACACTTTTGTGTGTTAAATTCGTTTAAAAAAAACATAAAATTTATCAAATAATCATTTATGGATTTGTTAATTAAGTTTCTTTTTAAAAATCATAAAATTGCTCAACATGTTATGAATGCTGCTTAAATTATCATAAAATTTTCAACGGAAAGGACTGTAATTGAAAAAAAAGTATTTTTCTTTCGCCGACGAAAATTTTCGAATTTTTGAAAAATCATCGTAAGTTTCCTAATTAAAAAAAATAACATTGAAAAAGTCGAAGTTTCCTGTAAAAAGATACATGAATAATGTTTTTTTTCAAATTTGTTTATAATATTAACAATAATAATCGGAAGAAGAATATTCTTTATTATAATATTGTTTTTATCGAAATTCCTTGCAATATGACGTACTTTCACGTAAAATTATGGGAAATCGTAAAAAACATCCTTTTAACAAATAATTTGTTTTTAAACATTTTTGTTGTTTATTACCTAATATTGATATATCTTAAACCATGTTGTTGGTGAGCGCCGAGAACGTCAATTAGAAAAAATGGCCATTTTTTCGTCATATTTGTTTATATATATATATATATATATATAAAGATTGAAAGCCTATTTTAATAATCAGGCTAGATAACTCTCTTAAAAATAGTGCCAAATTTTTTAATTCTCTTTTGTCCTAATCGGTTAATATTTGCATTCTGTACTTTATTTTGAACGAAAATAGTCATATTTTACCTCTGCTTCTCCTGAATTATTCCTACAAGTGTTAGGAAAATTTATGCAATCATAAATTTGTATAGATGATGTTAATTTTGTTGATCAGGGTTGAAAATTATTCCAATGATGTAATCATAAATTTAAAAATTAGCTAAGTTCTGAAATCGTCTGTTATTCTTCTCGCATGTATGTTGATCCCGTTAAAATTATTACATCATGAGAGTAAACATAGATAAAAGTCGTCGCTGTTTCACTTGAAGGTGAGGTGATTTCACTTGAATGGTTAATTACTTGCGTCATTATTGTCATTTGGAGATACTTTGATCACATAATATTTTTTTATTATCAGCATTATAAATATTATATATATCGTGTGACAACTAAAAATGCCACTTTCCAAAGAGATGACTATCTCTAGCACTTCGCCATTTCCATGGGTACCTTTGCGGCAAACCTTCAAATCGAAAGCACAAGGCCGCTCATGTATTTTACATGGATCATCTTAAGATTTATGCTAAAAATAAAGTGCAACTACATCTAGCTCTGGGGATTGTCGAAAGACACGCGGATTGAAGTCGAGCACGAAGGGTTTCATTTTGGCATCTCACGATGGTGTCATTTCCGCCTTAACATACCGTCGCGCCATTTTGAGCAGAGTTATTCCCGATGATAGCTGCAGGACGTGCCATGCACACCCCGAGCTTCTAGGACACATACTATCTAGTTGTCCAACTCATGCGGGAACGACCTACATCCAAAGGCACAATGTGGCACTAATAGTGCTTTATTACCTTCTCTATAACTCTTACGGCATTAACCTTGATATCGCTCCGCTAAACGCTCCTAGGGAAATCGAGTCCATTGACGAGAATCAGAAGTGCCGCATATACTGGAACTTTATATTCTCGACAATTGTTTCTGTTGCACACTCGATGCCTGACATAGTTCTCCTTGACTTCGAGAAGCAAACCATGTTCGTTATCGAATTTTCGGCACCAGCTGACAAAACATCATAGTCAAGGAGAATGAACAGAAAGAGAGGTATAGAGACCTTGCAAGGGAGTTGCGACGATTGTACCCGGGATATTTTGTTAAATTAATCTTCCTTATTATCGGCGATCTTGGAGGTGCCAAGCTTTCACTGGTTAATAACCTAAAAAGCATCCCTGCCTGGAAACAATATGCTTAAACTCTTTCTGGAAAAATGCAGAAGGCGGTCGTCCTTAGGTCGCTCCGTGTCCTCAGGGTGCACGAAACTTTTGCCGGATCGCCGTATTGATTCCGTCACAGACTGTGACCACCTATCTCACAGTAGTGAGACGTAGTCATGGCTGAAATTTTACCGCGATTTCGCTGAGATCAGGTGCAAATTTTCAAATGGAGTTCAGACCATTTTTTTCAATGAGAACCCCTATTTTTGACTGCGGGTTTAAAAAGAACGGGCAATTTCACGTCAAAAATGACCCGTGGAAAAATGGTTTTTGCGACCTTGAAAAATTTAAGATCAATGTCTGAGAAACCGCCAGATACTTTATCTACTTTATCTATGAAGTAATGGTTCCAAAAAATGTTGACCAGGGCCGAGGGAGATATTTGAAAGTACCATAAATTTTAAACTTTGAGGTTAATTATCAAGGTCAAATGGAGGTAAGACCCTTTTCTTAAATGAGAACCCCTGTTTTTGAATCTCGCAGTGGTAAGAGCATCCTCAATTTTAAGCATGGATTACCAGACAAAGCAGGAATTTGCGGAATGGCTACGAGGTAGGTGGTCGCATTTTTCTGTATGAAGTAAGTGTTCTAAGTTGCGACTCTAGACTACCACAAGGTCCGGACGCGGCTGTCTTGGGCGGCCATCTTAGAATGACTATGGGTCTCTGTGAAATAATTATCGATCGTCACACTCCGTACAAATTATTTAATTTTATTTGAAGGTAGTGCAAAGGTTTTGACTTTTCGGGGATTGGGCAGTTTGCCACGCGGAATGTTCTTAAATCCTCATTCGAATACCATGTCTCTTTTATGGGTTATGTCTATTGTTACCCTCTTATGCTTTATACGGGTGATGTTTAATGTAAATTTATAGTTACATGTTTGGTATGAATCACATTTTCTCCTCTTTCTCTTCCATGCGCTGAACAGATAACTAGTGAGATGGTTAACCTGCGAGTAGTGACAATACTTGATCAAACGAAACTCGAATAAGGATATCCCCATCTGATGACTTTGAAAAAGAATCAGCGAGCTTTGGAGAACCACAGAATCGGCCACGTATCACGACCGTTAGATAGGTTCTAACAGGGATATAGTTTATTTCTTGAAGTCTTGAAAAGGGATGTCAGGCCTCGAGTGTGCAGAAAAAAATGCTCTACGAAAATTGTAGTTCCAGAAAATTTATATCTTCTCCTTTATGAGAATTGGCTATGTCTTCCTCCGAGCGTTCTGCCGGGCAGGGTTGTGGCCAACGCCGTAAGAGCGACAAAGATGGTAATAAAGCTATCTTAGGGAAAACCAAAACAACTTTTTAGTGGTCTTTTTCGTATCATTGCCGTCCGTACGGGCAGCTAGTAAAAGGGTTTGTCCGTCCGGATAGAGCGCCGCAATATAAAAATTAAAGTTTTGGACAAACTACTTAAAATACAAAGAAGAAAACAATGTGACCAAAATGTTGTTTACCAAAAAAAGAACTACAGATTTGTAATTATACATTTTTCATACGATAAAAGTTACAAATTTGTTGTGCATAGACTCGCAGGTTACCGGGCTCGACAGTTAAAGAAATTGGGTTGTGAGGGTCTAGGGTTATATCAACATACTACAAGCTGTAATAGACATAGTTTTGCTAGTTTTATTCCCTGAGCAAATATTTTTGTGGTAAAAATAATATCCGTGAAAAGTTAAATATTTAATATTTGAATCCGCCACATCTTGGGCGTAAAAAATCGTATCGAATTAATAGGGATGAAATTTTGAATAACGTGTTTTTGGCCCATTAAGGTCCTTTAAGGGCCCTTTAACTGAGGGTGCCGGAATTTTTCTGAGGTCGAATTCGGATTCAGCGCAGCAAAAACCTTCGGTTTAGACGATAGACGAAGATCGTGCGAAACTTTTGCCTCTCATTAGATCGCACCTCGCTGTTTCATTCGCATAGTAGAAAGAGAGTTCCGATTGACTTCACACATGGGCAGTTTTTCTTAAAGGTCCGCAGAGACCAAGCATCAGCTCAACAGCCGGTACATGCATTGGCGACTGTCTATGAAAAGAAGGATATGTACACGGCGATCAGATATATCATAAGTACCCAAAGAGCGAGGTACAGCTTTAAGCTGCTTTCAAACATAACCCAAATTTAATTTAACCCCATTAAACTAAACTTTATTATGTTAGTCCTAGAAGAAAGTACGGATCGGTGGTCACTTAATATGGAACATAAACTCATGATGTTAACTGAGAAGGGATACTGATTACTATTCGAACTGCTTTACCGACTTGGAATAAAACAGAATTTTATAATGTTAACTAAGGAGGAATCTCATTGACCAAACTCACTGTGTTACCGACTTAACATGCGAAAAAAAAATAAATTTACGAACCTCTCTGTTTTACCAAACCATAGTACCAGGCTATCTCAGCAGGAGTCAGCATTGCCGACTACACTGATTTACTGACAGCCTGTGAAATAGCAGGAAACAGAACCACCATAGTCCTAATACTTGTTTTAATTATTAGTATTGGCATGTCGCTGCGCGTTTGATTTTTCTTTCTTCTTTAAAATTTTTTTTTTTTTTTTTTTGGATTCCACTCAAATGCCTATAAATTATACGATACATCTGTCAAAACCATTACGTTTCTTTTAGCGATGTGGATGAAGGTGGTGTTTAAAAAAAAAACTCGGTTCTGAAAACCAAAATGTTATATAACTTTCTGAATTTGGAATATTCAAAGAAAAAAATGGCATCACCTTATCGAGATAAGCAAAAGGCAAATGGAAGGAAGCTATGATAACCATAATACATTGCCACACCATTTTTTATTTATATTTTGATCCGAATACAGATTACACGAAATATTACATTTTAATTTATCTTTTTTCCATTATATTAATGATACCCATGTTGTAGAGAATCTTCATTTGACACAACTTCGGTAAACCGACGTGGAAAGATTGGGTAACTTTTTCCTACGTGACATTCCTTCTTTTCAAATTCGTTCATATTGTAAATTTCACCGCTAATCATGTTTATCCTTATTCTCGCATAACGCCAATTATTTTTCTTATTTGTCTGATATATTCCACGAAGAGTTCCTGTATACTCCAGTATTGCAAAAACGTCACCATTGGATGTTGATAATACAATATATTCTCTAGCTGGCGCGGGCACAAATCTACTATCTTCTAACATTAATGAAATTCGTTTATCGGCCGGAAAAACGTATTTTCGAAATTCGAATTGCCAGTTCTGATTTATCTCGGGAATAAGCCGAACATATCCAAGTCTTGCAAGTGGATATCCAAGTACTTCACCAACAGGAGGCCTGCCTGGAGAAGACCTGGTCCTGGCTTTACGAGGGGGCTCCTGAAGCGAAATCAGGTTTTGAGAATGTTGTCGGACTGAAACAAAATAACCAGCATTAGGCTGGCCGTTGGAATTCTGTTCAAATTGTAGCGTGTCATTATCTTCAAACGCTTTGATAAAGCTTGTTTTAAAGTTTGGTTGAGTTCTGCCAAGTGGACAATCTCTCTTTTCCTCCGGAGTCATATTATCAACTGCGCCGCTTATAATATTGACTTTTACTCGTGAAGAAATTCTATCTGTCGTATATATTCCACGCAGGGTTCCCCTAGAATCCAAAATGGCAAAAGCATCACCATTGGATGTTGATAACACAATATACTCTTGGGTTGGCCCAAACACATACCTTTTCATTTCTATTTTCATTCTGATTGGTTTATCGGTAGGAAAAACGTATCTTCGAAATTCAAATGGCTGGTTCCTATTTTTCATAGGAATAAGCCGAAGATATCCAAGTTCTTGTATTGTACATCCAAGCACTTCATCAGAAGTTTGCCTGCCAGGAGCAGACTTGGGCCTGGCATGATTCAGAGACTCCTCATGAGTAGAAGACGGATCAGGTGAATGTTGTCTGGCAGAAGAAGAAGAACCAGGATTACGTTCGCAATTAGGATGCCATTTGGAATGTAGCGAATCGTAATTTGCAAAATCTTTAATAAAATTTTGTGTAATTGGGTGAGTTCTGCCTACTGGAAAATCTCTCATTTCTTCTGGCGTCAAATTACAAACTGCCTGACTTATCATGTTCATTTTTACTCTAGAATTAGTTCTTGTTTTGCCATATATACCAAGTAAGATCCCGCTCTGGGCTAATACTGCAAACACGTCACCATCGGATGTTGATAATACAATATGTTCTTGGGCTGGAACGGGGCTACATTTTTTTATAGATGTTTTTAAATAAATTGGTGTTTTAGCTGTAAAAATGTAATTTCGAAACTCAAATCGAAGGTTTTGTTTTCTGCGTGGGATGAGTCGAATATATCCAAGTTCTCCAAGTGAATGTCCAAGTATTGTAATAGAATGATGCCCGCTATCCGGAGATCTGGACCTGAGACGAAAAGGTAGCTCGTCCGTATAAGTACGTCTAGACGTGGGTTGTTTGACAGACGAAGAAGGGCCAGGATTACGTTCATCATGAGGATTCCCTTCTGACTGTGAACTATATTCTGCAAGAAAAAATTAAAGATAATTTTTGTTTGTTCAGAAAACTTATTTCTATTACTAGGGTATCAAAAATTTCTTCTATTTTAAACCAGCTAAATTTTACAAGGAAGGAATTGGTAAGCGGCGAATTTGATTTTGAAAGTTTTGAGAAGAACTAAACTTGAAAGCTTCGTATATGCTTCTCGCATTATTTAAAACCCTTTCATTTTAAACGGTGAATATGAGTAATTTTTTTACAGAAATTACATTTTTTCGTAAAAAAATTGATTCCTTCGTTTTGGATGTCACCTAATGCTAAGTTATAATTATGAAACCTATTAATAATATGTTTATCGTCAGTTAGAATTGATATAAGAATAAATTTCCCAAAAGATTAGATCCAAGCAATTATTTTTTTGGGAGTTATAGGGGTTAGAAGAAAAATCAAGAAATAAGTTCTCTCGAGAAAGGTTAGAAAGATGTCGATAAAAAAAATATATTATGCAGGTTGTGTTCAGCGCCCTATTGTAATTTTATCCAGGAAAGAATAATCTAGCAATTGGCGTTCAATTCGCTATAGGCATTTAAAACCTTAAGATTGCTCCAAAAAAATCTGGCTGTGTAAAGAACAGAAGATTTTCGTAGTTTTCAAGGAAAAACCAGGACACCAAGACAGATGGGGCAGCATCAGTATATGTTCCGGATAACCAGGACGTCCGGTAACCCTAGTTATGGGTCTCAATAGAAGAATTTTAGAAAAAAATTAAAAATTCATTTTCGCTAGTACAACCGTGAAAAATTATTTTTTTTATGTTTTGGGAACTTTCTTTCAAGGGGTGTGCTGGGTGTATTTCTACAATTTTTCACCAAAAAAATCTTTAATTTATCTTGAATAACGTATCCAATTTTTAGACAGATCGAAAGTGTAAAACATATTTTTAAAAAATTTAAAACATTGAGCGTACTTATGAACATAAGAAATGAGCCGATAGCCGAAAGAACAACTCAAGATCGCAGAAGTTGTGAGCGTTATGTTCTGGGGACATCTACTGTTTGCTGCATTTGTTTTTTCACTTGAAGTATTTATCCGATCTTTAGTTATTTTTTCATCTCTCCGTTATATACTATGTGCACTATTCTTTCCGTTGAACTTACCAATATTGCTCTTTACAGAAAATTTAGGAGTAGATATTGATGAACACGGGTGAAGAATTTATAAAGGCATCGCTTAAAATAATAAGGGGCACCAAGGTAAGTAAATTGTAAAAACTTTATCAGATTACTGCCGGAGTATTAGGACTGATGAATAGAATGCTCATCATCTTCGAGCCTGCAGGAGAAAAAGTTTTTTGTCTTTGTTTGATTCTCGGGTGTCAGGGATAAAGAATCGAGATGGAGGTTCTGTTCCTGTCTACTTTGGTATTTATTATTTTCCATTTGTTTTATTTTTGTTTTGTTTTCCTTGATAAGGGGTCTGCATGAGTGCCGAAGCGTTGGCGTTTATTTTTTACAGTTTTTTTCTTGTTGTGATTTGATAATTATAATATGGGATTCTTTTCTTTTATTTTTTAGCAGAAAAAAGTGTTTTTCTTTATTTTATTATTTTTAAATTTCCATAGGAACATTTTATGGGGGTTGACATTTTTCTATTTGTTAATCCCGGTGCTCGTCAATGGCATGAAAATTGTTTAAATTAGCTAAGTCTTATACAGTAACGTTGTTATACGCGACTTGCATAGAGCGAGACTATTTTGTGACGAAACAACGTCAGCCGTGATATCAGCAAGGCGGCAGGACGAGTAGAGGTGGGGATATGCGAGCAGAGCGCTAGCGAAGCTCGATGCGCGCATCTCCCTCCATCGATTTTCTACCCTCTCCTCGCGAGTCCGCTTCATAAGGGGCGCACTGTCACGGAACGTCAGTGTGCCTGCAGCTGGTAACAGCTGGTATAGGTTTTAGACCGCGAGCCATTGCCGTCCCTCTAACTACAAACAAAACCTTTCTAGCCTCTCCGAGTCTCTCCCTCTCTCTCGTCACAGAAACTACTTAGAAATAAAAAAAATGTCAAGGAAACCATTTTAAAAAAACTTTTAAAAACAAGAAGTCAATTCCCTTGACTCTTCTCTTCTTGTTTTAACCTCACTCCCCCCCCCCTCCCTCTTTCCACCGCTTACGGGCTAGCTGGCATTCCAGCCGGCCCGGTTCCGCTAAGACAGCTGGCATGCCTGCCCTCTGAATCAAAACGCTTACTCACTTCTTACCGAACCCTCTTGCCTCATAAATCACATCTTTGCTAACACCGCTTTACTTTAGAATAAAATCAATTGTTTAACACAATCGCTCAGATACTACCTCATTTAACCTTACTCATCACCTCTCCTCTAGATCACTCTTCGTCCCGTTACCTATTTCTATCTTATGTTATAGAAACATCAGTCCATCCTAACACTTTTCCCAGTATCTTTCCTCTCACTCACACCTTATCGCAAACCACCCCCGCAAATTTCTGTCCTTCACTCCAACAGATAGTTCCATCACACATTCCTGATAGACTGAAATCAATCCTCGCCAAAGATTATTCTTCTTGCTGCTACCACCAAATATTCCAATAAGTAAGAAGCGTTTTAACATTATTTTAAAATATTCATATATTATATAACAAACAAAAACAATTTTTATAAACAAATTATTTCTTGAAAGAATTTTTTTTACGATTTTCCATAATTTTACGTTTTTAAAGTTATATTGCAAGCTATTTGGTTAAAAACAATATAATGATAAACAGATTCATTCTTGAGATTATTATTGTTAATATTATGAGCAAATTTAATAAACAAAGGCATTACTCAGGCTTTTTCGACAGAAAACTTAGTTTTTATGACATTTTCTTAATTAGACATTTTATCGTAATTTTATAAAACTTCATAATTTGTTATATAATCTTATAATTTTTTTAAATAAATCGAATAAACGAATTCATTATTCACGCATTTGTTGGCAGAAGAATTCGGTTTTTTTAATTTTAGTAACATTCATAACTGTTTGATAAATTCTATGATTTATTAAACAAATTCAATAAACAAATCCATAGATAAAATATTTGTCGAAAGAAAAATTCGTTTTTTTCGATGACAACTTGTTAATTAGGAATTTCATTATAATTTGAAAACAATTCATAATTAGTAGATGAAATAAAAAAAATGAATACAATAAACAAATTCATCCCCCTAAATCTGCAGCCTCTTTAAACAAATAAAAAGAATGAGAAACACAAACCGAAAGGACTGAGACTAAAAAAAACTTTCTCGTCAAAAAATGTCCAATTAATGCATATGCTTATTTAAATACTGATATCGAAAAGATAAATTTTTCTGTCGTAAAAACCATACTTTCAAGAAATAATTTCCTTATCAAATTTTTTTGTTTATTCATGAAAAAGTTAAAAGTCTAATTTAATAATCAAGCTCGACAGCTCTCTTAGAAATATAACCAGCTTTTTTGTCATACTCGGTAACTATTTGTGGCCTGTACGCTATTTTCAAACAAAAAAGTCATTTTTTCTCAATGTTTTTCAAGGACGTGAGATGTGGCCATAGGTGTGATTTATCGTAATTTAATTAAGAACCGACATTATTTTTAGATAGCGGTTATTACCAGGAAGAACAATCTGTGGTTGTTTAACACTTTGCTTAAACTATATAAAGAACGAAACCTTATCTCACATGTATGTAAGCTAACGAGATTATAGCCGTCAAGATTGCTTTTCTGAAATATTTTTATCATTTTAAGTTTTTTATTCTTATTATTATATGTAATACATTCTTATCTCAATGGAAAGTTACTGGTTTTATGTTTCAACTTTTTACTTTTATTGCAAATATAACATTTAAAATAAAACATACGTTTCTTGGAAGAAATCGAGATACAATAAAACTTTAGTGAACAAAATTGTTCTACTAATTTATACCTACAAGAGTTACGGAAAATTCGATGAACATGAACAGTCTACGAAAGGAAACAAAATAATTTAAAAAAAAGGTGAAAGGCGAGAAAACTAGTTTATAAACAAAATTCTTCGACGAAATTAGATTTAAAAATTAGCATTTGACCTTGTTTTGCAAATCGCGCAATAAATTATGAAGACAAGACAATAAGAATTCGCTCTAGTAAAGAAATCTTTTGGTATTCTTCTCTTATATATGTCTATTTCGTTAAAATTATTAAATTATATATAGAAAATGGATATCAAATATCTGCTAAAAGATATGTAATAGCTATGCAATGAATATTTAATGGAATTATTATATTATGCTATATTTATATTATTAATATATTTACCGATTGAACTAAAGGTGACCACCAAAGTAAAAACGAAAGGACAGAGAGCCCTCATTTTGTTAGAGTAAAGGAATAACTGATTAATTCTTTATTAATAATTTGGTTACAATATAATATAATTTGGTAGAAAGAATAATTGCGCACTTGATGAGAGTAAACATAGATAAAAGTCGTCGTTATTTCATATTTTTTCATTATCAGCATTGTGCGCATTAGCTTTTTATCTAACCACAAAGGTACTGCATTTATGTTTACCGAAAAGAAATTTTCGATTTATTCTTTTAATTTATATAAAGCCATATTATACATATCCTCGATGGCTCGGTTGGTTAAGACGCTCGGACTTCACCTCAGAGGAGAGGGGATTGAGCCCTACGCCGGTAACTCTGGAAATTTTTCTGTGTACCTTTACCGAGGTTCTGGTGCTTCAAAACCCACCTTAATCTGTAGGTCCCCCTATCGCGCATATCCCCCATTATTATTAAAATTTAAAATGTTGTGATAGGCTTCAGATGGTTACTGCCCAACACTTCGAAGGCAGTTTTGGTTAGAGTTGGATTTTATATTTTTTGGCATAGTTTGCATGGGTCTTTTCCGTTACATATCATTATTCACGGACGCATTTGTATAATGCATTCAAGTGACCGGATGCGAAATTTACGCAAGATTCTTCTTCCATACTGTTTCTTAGATTGTATTCTTCAGCCGTGGATGACCTTACGCGGCAGACGGCACAGTCTTTGCGTTAGTTATCAGTTAATTATCAATCTCCCTAATATTTAGTATGGCTGGAAGTACTTCTACGGAGGAGCAACCTTTTCGTGCCAGGTCCAGGTCTCCTGCTAGCAGACCTTCTTATATTAAAGTACTTGGACATTCACTTGGAGAACTTGAATATATTCGGCTCATTTCGTGGCTCGACGGAGTCGATGAATAACCGGTGGACCGGAGATTCTGCACCTAAACTCTCGTAGTGGTGAGGACATCCCCGATTCTAAACGTAGATTACCAGACAAAGCAGAATTCTATTAGAACGGCTACGAGCTAAGTGGCCGAATTTTTCCTAATGGAGTAAATTTTCTGAGTTGTGATTATAGGCCACCAGAAGGTGCGACCACCCGTGATCGCGTATTATCGTTGTTTTTTTGGAATGGCTCGGTGGTATTGTCCGAATCTCCCGCGACACCATCAAGATCGGGATTTCCTGACTCAAAGCTTGACTGTAGTATAGTTGAGGCGGGCGTCACTAAAGACCCAAAAATAAAACAGGTGTGTGTACGCGACGATAAAAGCCAGACGGCGTTAATACGAACGCGGCTGTCTGGGGCGGACATGTTAGAATAACTATGCGTTCTCAAATTCTCATTCGGACCCAATATCTCTGCTATTCTTTATGTCTTTTGTTACGCTCTTATGTCTTATAAAAGTGATTTTTCGCGTAATTTTGAAGGTACATGTCTAGTGTGAATCGCATTCAGTAATTATTCTGTCTTACTGACGGGACCCCACCCCTCTTTATTTCTCATGCGCCTAACGGATGAGTAGAGAGCTGGTCGACATGCCAGTTGTGACAATATCTAATGAAATGAAGCTTAAATAGGGATATCCCTACCTGGATCATTTGAAGAAAAATCAATGAGCGTTGGGTACTTATAGATTCGGCTTATTCCGGTAGTACCAGCGCGAGATAATGGGCAGGTAAGTGGCTAGTAATTGTCATCTGAACATGACAACGTCTCCAAGTACAACCGCAGTAGATCCCATCTATGGCCACGTGTCACGACCCTGAGATCGGTGGCAAGAGGACACGATGAAAGTACAAAAACAACAACCGAAACCCTCGTGTGTCTTGAGAACAAGAAGTGGAAAAAGTCCCTCGTGCAAGGTTCTCTCAGCAGGAATCTGTATAGTCGACCTCACTGATTTACTGACAGCCGGTAACATTGCACGGAAAAGAACCCTTCCCTTGTCAGTGAAGCCATCTTTTGATAACGGTGACTTTTACGGTGGCGCCAGCTCTCGGAATTTGGCCTCGAACTTAAATTCCTATAAATTATACGACGCAGCTGCAAAAATCATTTCGTTTCTGTTAGCAATTTGAGAGAAGGTGGTGAAAATTTAAATTTTGTATATCTATCTGGACCTTAAATATTAAAAGAAAAAAATGGGATCACCTATTCGAGATTAGCAAAAGGTCAAAGGAAAAAGCCATGATAAAAAAAATACATTAGCATTCCAATTTTTTTATTTTGATTCGATTACAGATTACAAATAGTATTATATTTTAATTCATCTTTTTTCCATCATATTAATGATACAAATGCTGTAGAGAATCTTCATTTGAATAAACTATGGTAAACCAACGTGGGAAGATCGGGTAACTTTTTCCTACGCGACATTCCTTCTTTTCAAATTCGGTCATATTTTCAACTTCACCGCTTGTCATGTTTATTCTAATTCTTCCATGATACCAATTTTTCTCCCTATTTGTCTGATATAGTCCACGAAGAATTCCTGTATACTCCAGTATTGCAAAAACGTCACCGTTAGGTGTTGATAATACAATATGTTCTCGAGTTGGCACAGGCAAAAATGTACTATCTTCTAACATTAGTAAAATTCGTTTATTGGCCGGCAAAACATATCTGCGAAATTCAAATTTTCGGTTTTGATTTAGCTGAGGAATAAGCCGAATATATCCAAGCCTTTCTAGTGGATATCCAAGTACTTCACCAGAAGGAAGCCTGCCTGGAGGAGACCTAGGCCTGGCTTCACGAGAGGACTCTTTAAGAGAAACGCGGTTCTGTGAATGTTGTCCATCAGAAAAAAAATAACCAGAATCACGTTCTCTGTTGAAATTCTGTCCAAACTGTAGTGTGTCGTATTCGTCAAATGCTTTAATAAAACTTATTTTGAAGTTTGGTTGAGTTTTGCCAAGTGGGCAATCTCTCTTTTCCTCCGGATTCATATTATCAACTGCGCCGCTAATAATATTCACTTTTACTCGTGAACAAGTTCTATCTGTCCTGTATATTCCACGCAGAGTTGCACTAGAATCCAAAATGGCAATAGCATCCCCATTGGATGCTGATAAAACAATATACTCTTGGGTTGGCCCAAACACATACCTCTTCATACCTATTTTCATTCTGATTGGTTTATCCGTAGGAACAATGTATCTTCGAAATTCAAATCGCTGGTTCCTATTTGTAAAAGGAATAAGCCGGAGATGTCCAAGTTCTTCTATTTTACATCCAAGTACTTCTTTAGAAGGTTGCCTGTCAGAAGCAGACTGGGGCCTGGTATGAACAACAGACTCCTCAGGAGCAGAAGATGGATCAGGTGAATGTTGTCTGGCAGTAGAAGAAGAACCAGGATTACGTTCGCAATTAGGATGCCATTTGGAATGTAGCGAATCGTAATTTGCAAAAGCTTTAATAAAATTTTGTGTTATTGGGTGACTTCTACCCACTGGAAAGTCCCTAATTTCTTCTTGCGTCAAATCATCAACTGCGCCGCTTATGATGTTCACTTTTACTCTGGGATTATTTCTGCTGTTGCCATATATACCAAGTAAGACCCCGCTAGAAGCTAATATTGCAAGAATGTCACCATCGCATGTTGATAATACAATATGTTCTTGGTATGGCACGGGAGTACTATATTTATTTCCATCTAGTTTCCATCGAATTGCTGCAGCAATTGGAAAAATGTATTTTCGAAATTCGAATTGAAGGTTTTGATTTCTGCGGGGGATGAGCCGAACATATCCAAGTTCTTCAAGTGAATGTCCAAGAACTTTAATAGAAGGATGTGTGCTAGCAGGAGACCTGGATCTGCCACGAAAAGGTGGCTCTTCTGAAGAAGTGTGTCCAGTCGTACGTTGTTCGCCAAAAGAAGAAGGGCCAGGATTTCGTCCAACATGAGGATTCCCTTCGGACTGTGAACTGCATTCTGCAAAAATAAAATAAAGATATTTTTTTTTGGTATTCACCACTATTATATATGACGTTATTTCATCTTCCTGGCGTCCCATCAATTCCATCCTTGTAAAATATATCTGGTTCAGAATCAAAGAAATTGCAGATAGCCTGACGTAAAAAAAATGTATCCAGCCGTTTTGAATGTCACCAGCTCAGATCTGTCTGTTCTTTTTACAATAAATTGGCATTGCAGTAAGAATAAATTAACCAAAAAATTGTATTTGAGAAATGATTTCAATGGGAGTTATAGGGGTTAGAAGAAAAAATCGAAAAATCATATGTCTTGTCAAAAAAATATGTCTCTAACCATAATCGTCTCTCTGGACGCTTCTTATGTTCGTTTGTTCTTTTTATTGAAAATACCGACTCTTAGACGACAAATTATACAGCAAATTGCTTCCGAATATGGAAGAAGAAGACCAGAAAACGGTCATTTTAGAGGTCAAAAAACTTATAGTTTTGAAATACAGGCTTGTAGAGAATAATGAGATGGAACTTTTTCCAATTTTCTGTTTTTAAAGCTATTTTAATATTATATTATATAGTGATTCGTAAAAACTGAAAAAACACGGAGTATTTCCAGTTGAATGCTTTCTTGTAAAATGCAAATTTCCTCCACTTTCGAATGACACGATCTGAAAATTGCTAGAAATCTTTCTTTAGTAATTACGAACAAATGTCTCGCTGGAAGTTGGTTCAACTTTAAAGTTCCTTTGATACTTTTTGTCGGCGAATCCGAAAAAAAGAAGGTTACGGATCGGTTTGAATTTTCAATTAAATATTATTAAACAATATGCCATTTTCAGTATTTTCTGCAGTTTATAGGCATCTCTATGGTATATTTATTGTGCACATCAAAGCTTTATAAAATTCCCATAATATTTGTCCAAGTGACGATGATTTATTTCGCAATAAATAATGGAATTAAGGGCCGCATTTAAAAAAAAATTTTCAAGCTCTTTATTGAAAATACTCATCTCGGAAAAAAACAGAAAATAGACAAATTTCCCGTCTCATCATTCTCATCATTTTCCATTTTTAATTTTGAACTCGAAATTGAGAGTCAGCTAGTTTTTGAGTTCGTATCCACTAAATGGTAGTGGCCGCTAGCGACACATAACCCCTTCAAAAAATCACAAAGATTTGCAAAAAAATTCTATTTTATCTATTATGGTGCGCAGAGATTCAAATTTATTGCAATTATTGATTGCTGCGTACATGTCCACTACGCAACCTAACTTCTCCGAGCCACCTTGATAAAGGAAATCAGTGCGTTTAAAACCTGATTGGTTACTGAGTCAAACCACGTCAAGTGGGCCCTGAAATTTCCAACAAATCCCAGATTTTGAAATCAATTGCATTTTCGAATAGGGAATTTGTCACTTTATTTATGGTATAGAAATTTTTTTTATATTCCG
>JAAAKG020172451.1:0-27237 GCA_010014905.2 Druon quercuslanigerum
ACCTCGGTAAAGGTACATAGAAAAATTTCCAGAGGTACCGGCTCAGGGATCGAACCCCGGACCTCTGAGGTGAAGTCACTCACTCGGTGGGGAGGAGAGTAGTGTGAGGAAGGGGTTATAACATGTTTTAGATTGATCTAGAATTCTCGTGTTATTTATTTAAATAACACGTTCATTCTGCAACACTACTCCGACCCAGGTTGCCGATCAATCTCTCTAGCAATCACCCCAAGTGTTAGATCCTCACAAAGTCGTCACGTGAGGTTCCCCACTTGGGTCCATTAGTATCCAAGGTCTTTTGTTTCAGGCATCATTTACTCTACTGACACTCTTTCTATAACTATTTTCTGACATACTTTTCTGTCCTGGCATAGTTCTCTAGCATCTTTAACGTCCATGCATTTTTTCATGCAGGCTCTCGCGTTTCTATGGCTTCTTATGTCCCTTATAACTAGGGTCTCATTTACATATTTTAACCTTTCTTTCCGCGGTCTGCTTCTGAGCACGCTGCCATTTACTTTACGTTGATGTACTTGTTTTGTTAGTCGTCCATCCTTCATTCTATCAACATGCCCGAACCATCTTAACCGATTTCTTTCACATGTGTCAACTAGTATTTCCTCCGCACCACATTCTTTAATGATTATCTCGCTACTGACTTTGTCCATTAGAGTTTTCCCGCATATTTGCGCAGGAATCTCATGTCGATTGCGTTAATTTTACTCTTATCTTTTTCTTGGTAGATCCATGTCTCGCTGCCGTATAGTACAGTCGGTACAAATATAGAAAAGTGTATTGCCATTCTACCCTTATTTAATATATTTTTACTTCTGATAAGGGGACCTGCTCTACCAATAATCTTCTTACCTTCGCTTATGCGTCTATAATTATAACAAAGTGAAAAAAGATTCATGAAAATCGGTTAATATTTGCAGTAATAATAGAAATCTTTAGAAAATAAATAACGTTTTTGCATTGACAATTTTGATTATTAAACAAAATATATACATTCTATCAAAAATCCGGCTCTGCTTGCTTCGAGATACGGTTATGTATATGACGTATGCAAAAAATAGACAAAAATATTCAACCGTGCGGCCTAAAAATTATGAACCAATTAAAATTTCTGATAATGGGCCTTAATGGTACATGTGGGGAGAATATATAATGTACAGCCGTGGGATTACCGTGCCATAACAAATTTCGAATCCAAACACACCAGTGCTTCTATCGTAAGGAGTTAAGAAAAGAGTTCTTTAGGATTCGAAATTTTTCACGATACAGTAATCATATTACAGCCGGTCAACCACCACTACCCTAAAAGCACGGAACATTCTGCGAACGTGCAAAATGTCTGCCGCTTAGAAACATTTGATGTGGAACGTTCCACTGGGACCTTAAGGGAACCTATCGTTATTGTTAATGTTAAAAACAATTATGTCGTAAACCGTGAGACTGACATCAATTTTGACCAATCGCTAAAGGCTACGCGATATTTATTAATAATAATAACAATAACGGTCATTTCTGTTTAGAACGTTCCTGGAACATTCCCAAGCGGCGGACATTTTGCACGTTCCGGAAACGTTTCGCTGGCCTATAAATATATTTTAAGGCTTTTCTGGATGTGCTAAAATTGAATTTATGGTAGAAGTGTCATAAAAATATAATTAATGTATGGATTTCCAGTGTATGGAAATTACAACTGGTAAAGTCTTCCATGATGATTCTTGCATAAAAATGACGTTTGCCATCCATCTATTCAAAAAGAACACATACGCATCCAACATGGATGCAGGCTCATGATGCTGCATTTAAAAATATTACAAAGTAATAGTAAGTAAAAGAAACTGTGCTACGATAGTGTGGGAAATTTTTAAAAATATTTCTTGGGGAGGGAGGCAACACACGAGAGAGCGAGACCGATCATCTGACGTCTCGCTCTCTCGTATGCGCTATAGGCCCAACTATTTTAAAAAAGTTTCCGTATTTTGCCATGACAAATGCGTTTGCGTGATTTCTCCTCACTATTTCTTCGTGAAGAATATAATGGTATAATGGTCAACGTATGGTAGTCGAAACTTCAAGTCCAAGAAAAAGATTTTTACCCTATTTTTTACTATTTAAGTGTGAAACACCTACCTGTAAATTTAGCCATTCCCTTAAAAGCATTGTCATCTATGATTACAGGCTCACTGTATCCCTTTCCGTTTACAGCATAGATCGCGATCGTTGCGGGCTTATGAATTCCCAAGTCAAGTTCCCAATACGGATTATCCGACTCCCATTGCTGACTGCCGGATACTGCTACGAATTTTTGTGGCAGACCACCGTTAAATCCTTCTATGCAGGATATTCGTATCGATGATCTGCTGTGATTGTATGCAGAGCAATTCTGCAGTGGAAACGGCCTGCCTGTGGATAATTTTCTCTATCAGTGCAGTAATTGTATAAAATTCGATCTCCTCAAAAGGGTCGATAGTTTCATGCAATTTTTGTTATTCATATACTGTACAGAGAATGCAAATAACATTTTTATTTTAAAATGTTCTAGTTTCGAGCGTCGAAACTTATTATTTAAAGCAACATGTTTATCTGTATATTATCGGTTCTTTTCTAACTCTTTCTTCATGAGGATTTTATAGGAAAGAAATAACCTATCAAATTCAAATTGATATCAATTTAATTTGGAACGCCTAAATGTTCCTCCAAAATAGGAAATTGATATGAGGTAGAATATCGACATTTTTAAAATGTTTTAAAAGAAACGTTGCTAAAGGTTAAATAAGGGAAATAAAAAGTTTCAGTTTTTAAAAATAATGATTGCGCAAAACAATGATGAATTTAAAATACGATTTTCTACATGCGTGACTTTACGTACAGTGAACTTAAGTTTAATTACTTACTTACATATTATATAGGTAATATAGAGTCTTCGTGAAATCGATTATTGATTGGCTAAAAAATACAAGCACATAGTATATTATATCATGATAGAAATTTTTAATTAAATATCTGTATTATATGTAATGATTGAAAACGCGTTTAAGCAGGTTCTACAATTTTTTCAGCGGGATCTTACATTTGAATGACTTTTCAAATATTCTGTTTCGTTATTTAATTAATAAAACTTCAATTAATGAAATCTATTGGTAGTTTATTTGTGAGACGATAAGGTAACGTTTCAATAGAAATGTTACCTTTCATTTTTTTACAAACCCAGTCTGAACTTTCAGTTTAAAAAATGACAAAAATGAAATTTATTTTAATATTTAAATTGCTCGATATGAACCAATTGTGTTTCGATTTTGTTTTAGCACATCTTGCTGCCGCTTTCTTTCAAAATGAAACTTTTTTCCTGTGTACGATTATTCCTCTCAACGCTCCGCCCCTTCCCACTCGATTTTATAAATTTCAGAAAACGCTAACAATTTGGAGATTTATGCAAATGGCTCTAAGAGCAGAATTGAATTTTAAGCCCCTCCCACCCCACCCCCACCACCGAACATTATATTTTGATGGGAAACATTTTTAAAGATTCTGTTTGACTTGCTATCTGGGTCTAAATGTTGAAGTTCATAGATGGTACGCTACATATAGTTCACGTGACGAGTTCGAGGACCGGAACTTAGTGTTCTCAAAACGAACCGGGTAATTGAAATTTTTGAGTACTACTACATTTTAGAGGTCTCAAAGGTTCCGAGTATTGAAATTACTTCAATTTCGCGAAAGCTTCGATTATTAAAATTATTTCGGGTCCTCAAAATTTACGAGAATCCAAAATGCATTTGAACTCTCTGCATTCCTTTTACCTTTTTGAGGACCTTTGAATTCTCTGAATTGACTGGATTCAGGGAATTCTAGCAGTTCAAGGAAGTTGCGGAATTCAGTGAACTCATGGAATTTTAGGAATTTAGGGATCCACACAATTAATTTAGGGAATTTAGCGAATTCATAGAATTTAATGTATTCCGGGAATTCAAACGATTCAAAGAATTGACGTAATTCAAGGAATTTTATAAATGAACAAAATTCATGAAGTCAACAAATTCACAGATTTGAAGGAATTGACCAAATTCAAGTCATTCTCGAAATTTACGAAGTTCGAGGAAAGGAATTCCGTGAATTCCTTAAATTAAGTGAATTCAGTAAATTCCTTGAATCTCGTGAATTCCTCGAATTTTGTGCATTTCTTGAACTTCATGCATTCCTTGAATTCTATGAATTCCATGAAGTCCTTAGGTTCTGATCATTCTTTGCATCTCGTGAATTCTTTGAATTCCAAAAATACACTGCATTCCCTAAATTCTTAGAATTTCTTGATTTCCTTGAATTTCTTTTAATTCTTGAATTTTCTTGAATTCCTCGAATTTCTTAAATTCCGTGCATCTTGTATATTCCGTAAATTATTTGAATTACATGAATATCTTGAGTTCGATGAATTTCTTAAATACCATAAATTCCTTGAATTCCGTGAATTACGTAATCTCGTTGAATTCTGTAAATTCATTGAATTCCATAAATTCTTTAAATTCCTTAACTCACTTTTATTCCGTAATTTCATCATATTCCAAAATTCCTGGAATGCCTTGAGTTCCTTCAATTTAATGAAATACTTAAATCCTGTGATATCCAATCATTTTGAAAATTCTGGAGCCGAAATTCTCAGATACCTCGAACCTGTTCGAGAACTCAAACTTTTCATAGTACGGCCCATCACCGGGCTTTGGGCTCTTTGCAAACCCCGAACAATCAGAAAAGTTTTTCTTCTCTTTCATAGTTTTCATATCGTTCATTTTTTATATAAAATTTTTCTTTTTGTTTGTTTTTTTGAATGTTGAAAATCCTATAGTTTTAACTTTTTTTATGCTTTTGAAAAAAGTCGAACACATCCTTACATTTTAGGCCTTTAAACGCATATAATTTCATCAATATAGTTTTTCCTGATTAAGATGGCCTCAAAACGTGGAGATTTGCTGAAAACTGACTATTTCAACTTTT
Organism: Druon quercuslanigerum; assembly: GCA_010014905.2. NCBI lineage: Eukaryota > Metazoa > Arthropoda > Insecta > Hymenoptera > Cynipidae > Druon > Druon quercuslanigerum. Next base: position 5,002 of record JAAAKG020172451.1, read on the forward strand.
ACATAAAAATTAACCTTCTCATCGGGATGAAAATGTACAAATTTAATTTTCATTTTGTAATGTCATTATTAACGAGTAGAACATAAGCTGCACGTCTTATAGAAAAATGATAACTAACAAATTTTCTAATATTTTTAATTGCAAAATTTGTTTCTTTGGTTTTTTCTTTAAGTCAATTTCAAAAATTATTACGATAATTTTGTAGGGCTTTCAAAAATCATCGTTTTTCTTCCCCAGAATTTTTTTTTACATCGTGGGTTTTTTGGCTCAACATTCTCTTCGACATTCTCATTTTTATTTGTTTCTTTAAATTTTAAAAATACTTTAACTCTGGTAATTTTCTTTTAAACGAAAATATTGGCAAAGCTAGATTGTTGAACTTTCTGATTGCTACAAATAGCCGTACACAGAATTTTTTTAAATTAAAAAAAGTTAAAAAAAAGTTTAAAAATGCTCTAACTTTTGTAATTTTTATTCAAAATATCTGGCTAATAAACTTGTCCTTTTCTTTCAAGTGTTAAAAAAGTGTGCCAAGACTCAATACAATCTAATAATTTTTGTGGAAGTTAACGTGCGTACAGACAGACTACAAACACGCCTTCGTAAAAATAGTTTTTTCTGACTTAGGGGGTCTCCAAACCTAGAGATTTGGTGAAAACCGATTAATTCAAATTTAACGTAAAACCAAAACCTTCTCATTAGGATGAGAATGTAAAATTAGTTTTATTATGTGTTGTTCGCTTACACCTCATTTACGCCCGAGACTTTAAGTTTTAGTCAAGTTCTTAAAGAAAGTAAATATGAATTTAAGTAAATTTTCCAAAGAAAAGTTTAAGTTGTTTAGTTTTGCTTCTACTATTATCGTTTTCCGTGTTTTATGAACTCTGTTCCCAAATATATGAAACTGGGTGTGGAGCACAGAGAATTTCGGCTTGGCCTGATTCTAGGTCTAAATAGACATTGCAAATAATAAAAATAATTCTCCTTAAGGTGAATTCAAAATATTAACAATATTCCAAAAAGAAAAATGTATTTTATCGTTTTTTAAGCAAGTAGAAATAAAATGATTATTCTCTTTTGGGTCTTACTAAGTGATCTGTTGGTAATAAGATCCCATTACATATGCCAATTTTGAAAAACTGCTGATGATATATATTGAAATTATTATTTATTAATATTAAGGACTAAATATTTAAAGGAAGTCGTTTCTGGTTAAATAAATTGCACTGATGCAATGAAACGAAAAGTTAAATATATGTAATTTTTTAGTTTCTCTTGTTAAAGTGTCTTGTTTCTAGGTGTTCCAATAAGTGCTTTCATGAATTTACGATTCATAATTAGGTGAACTGTGTACATTTTAACATAATGTTGTAAAAACATCTTCGTGATTTGAGAAATAAATTCTTATCTTGCTACTCGCTCGTGGCGTTTAAAAGTACTTGAATTTACATTAAGTTGTATAAAATATAAATTATAATTTAAGTTTTTATATAAAGAAGACAACGCTACAGTAGGTAATGAGCATACAGTAAATAATTATTAATATAAGACACAAATATTTCTAAAATAATGTATTATGATTTTAATTTATTAAAACGTATAGCGTCCTAACTATTAATTAAATTAAAGTAATCATTTTACACACATTAGTATTCTAAATACAAATTATCTTGTGTACGTCCATTATAATCGTAGGGTGGTTTCCTCTACAGCTGAGAAATTAAAAAAAAGAGAGATTTTTAAACATAAATAGGTAAGCTGAAATTTGCTGTATTTTTTTAAAGAGTATATTTTGTTTCTAAATGTGTTATCACACAAAATCTGGGTTATCTATTGGAACCAATTTTGGATTTGAAAGAAGCTGCAGGAAAAATAAACCCTGCCTGCTGAAAAGTAACCCAAAAAAATTATTCGTTCTAAAGGATACTTCAATTGTTGTTCTGAAGTACACATGCAATCAAACTTTTCTAAACATAAAATAATGAGGAGAATTAGAGTACAAAATATTACCGCAATTAAAATAGATATAATGACTTGATGAATATGATTTGCAGGTTATGTAGCAAAGCTGTCAACATATAAAGGCGTGTTCATATGCAAGCAACTTTTCGTTTAAAAACATCGTTCAGTAACTGTTAATCGATATCTAATTTATCAGCCCTGATTTGGAAGCGATTGGTTTGTGAATGCGCCTTCATTTTGTTCTTTTTAATTGGCTCTGAAGGAACTCTTTTGAGTCTCTACAGGTATCTAATGGAACTCCAGTTTAAAGGACACCAGCTTTTACTTGAGCCGTAACTTTAGTGAACCCCCAGGTTTTTTCGTGATCTTATCCCGCGGGGTGAGCTTTAAAGTTGAATTTTTAATTTTCGTCATTTAATTTTTATAACTAAAACCATAAATATTAGTGGGGGAATTATTTTAATTTCCCCATAAAGTTCTTAAGTCAGTGTTAGGTTCCCTCGGCTTATTTCCTGTCTTACAAATTTTGGCCATCATAGCGAACATGCTAACGGACGTCCCCTGATTCTTTTTTTGTGGGTTAATTCAAAAAAATTTAATTTTGCTAAATTTTATGTGTGTGTCTTTTGATGTTATGTGTGTTACAATACTCTCCCATAATTATTCTTGAGTGCCCCCAGCAGCATCAGTTCGATAGAGACATACATTATCAGAATGATAGAGAGCTGAAAAATGATCCTAGCGTTAAAATAGTGCACATGCAAACAATTTTTATTTAGTACAATACATTTTTTATTACCCTTAAAAAAGAGTCTGTGGACGTCCGTTTTAATATTTTATAGCATCTCCGAATTCTGCTTTTAAAATTTTTCATTTTTGTGGAAAAAAGTCGATGGAACTGAACCAAATTTACTCTAAGACGAAGTATCAAATGCGCTTAAATAAAAAAAGTGTTCATGGACACAATGTATGAATATAAAGATAACCAGGAACCTGTGGTTAATTTCTTAAAATAGCATGTAGAATACGCATTGAGTGAAGGGTATCCTGCAGAAATATTATTCCGGTCAGGCGCGGATCCAGGCGTGGGGCGGTACGACGGAGTCTCCCCCCTTCCTTCTTTGGCAATGTTCCCATCAGCTCTAGCGGCAATCGCCCCCGCGGAAGCCTTACCTGGATCCGCTCCCGAGTTCAGTTGCTTTACTTCTTTGAGGAATGCTTGTGACAATTTGTGATTGCGTACCTACCTGAAAATATTATTTGCATTCTTCATGTACAAATTGCCGAATTCTGATTGATAGCAGCTTTGTTTAAGCAAATATGGAACTGTTGAAAATCATATTATGAAAAAAGAAATGTCACCTCATTTGATTTTATACATATATGAAAAAATAATTGAGAAATATAAATAATAAATTCTGGATTTGACTACAGAGCGCCTAACAGATTTATGCACAGATAGTTTTAGTCTTTCATAAAGACAAGGCGAAACATAATTTATGTACTTTTTATTCGAAATCTGCTCTTCATCATTGTATGTATGTCCATTTACATTACTCTAGTTGATTCTACTTATTGATACTAATATGCGAGCAAACATACCTACTGCAGTGATCTGGTACAAACATGGCTGCTTTGAATAACCAAGGTCGTTCTTAGCCCAACAACCAAGGGTACCGTAATCCTCGTCGGCCTCGGGTGTATAGTTCAGTTTACTGACAGTACTATCGCTTGTAAATTCCGTAGATGAGATGTCATTTAGATCTCCGCTATTATTGAACGTCCAATGGAAGGTGACCTCAGTTGGATTGGCTTCGACCACGCAAACCAAACTGATGGTATCGTGTTTCTGGGTACCATAAAGCTCATCGGGGACCTTGAATAAAGATGGTGTCACGTTTTCTTCTTTTTTATTTCCGATACTTTTGATTTGCTTGCAAATTGGTGCGACTGAAAAATACAATTCTATGTACTTTCAATCTGTTTTATATTTGCATATTTTTAAAGAGGTTTTAACTAATAAAAAAATCTTATAACCTCTAAAAATAATTGAGTTTGTCAATCTATTGAAAAACTATATATCAAATAATATATATTGGGACGTCGCAATTTTTGTTGCAAGGCATGAGGTAAGAATTTTCATAATTACAGTATTTTAATAGTTCTGATTTTATTAATCTTAAAAATTTTAATGATCAAAATAGAATTTAAAAAATCAGGAAACAGCCAAGTTTTCCAAAATCTGGATTAATTTATTTTAAACTCTTTATATTAGGAATTGATTTTGCCTATTCTTACCTTTTAATTAATGTAAACTAATAAAGTGTTAGGGACCATTCACAAAATACTTAATACATTTTTAATGAACTTTAAACACTGCTTTTTCCAATGCACTTACCATGGAGAATGATGCTTTGAAAAATTCCCCCTCCCCCTCCCCTTCACTTATCACGTATTTTGTGAATGAGCCCTTAGACTATATCCGGAAGCATCCTGAAGTGTCCAAAAGTTAGTATTCTGAACCATTCTAAACTCTCTTGGTATTGATAGACTTCAAGGAGCTTCTAGGACCTCTTTTTGATTGGGAATAACTCAAATCATTTGGAATTTTCCTAAATCCTACTGTAGTGTGCCAACCAGGATTTAAAACATTATGAGTCAAAAGTAATAAGTTAACGTTACCGATATTTCCTTAAAATTTTTAGGCATCAGGGTAACTTTTTATATAAAGTAATATGTTTCCGTCACCTTTAATAAAAGAAAGTGACGCTTCACACAGGAAAAAATAAACTATTAAACGACCCAGGTGGGAAACTCAGTAGTCTGCCGGAATTCACCACCGGCGCAGTACTGGCGCAGTAATGGCGGATCGTTAGCTTCACGATCGGGGCAGCACTATGCCGACAGTAAAAATATTAAAGTAATGAAGAAAATAGGTTTAAAAGTATGGTTCATATGGTCTAAAGTTTCAAAATACAAAATAACGCCAAAACAATTCTTTTTATGTATTATTTTTAAGACAAAAATTCTAAGTTGCATATTTATGATAAATTGTAAATGTTCAGAAAAAATGACATTTAACTCAATTCTTAATCGTTGCAAAACTGTCTAAAACACCTGAAAACCAAAAGGTTACACAAAATTCTATTATTATAAATTAATATTCTTTTATTTTTTTCATATTCCCGTCAACAGCTCATTTTAACTTTTTTGAGCTGTGACTTAAGATGATAGTTTTTTCATTGACTTTGCATTCTGTAGGTATAGGGTAATTTTAAGACTACTGACTGTTAGAAAATAGATTAAGGTATAGGTGTAGGTTCGAAACCCCGGAAAGTTAGAAAATTTATTTATAATATAATGTTGAAAACTGTAATATATGTATTCATACTAAGCAGGACCATTAACATTTATAGACGAAACACTCGCAAGTAATTATTATCTATTCCAATGGGTTTCTTTTAAGAGAAAGGGTTGAAGCTCTTTTGAGTGAAAATTGCGCGTTAGAGTCGGACGTCAAAATTTAAATGATTTTAATATGTTAACTCTAATTTATACGTTGTACATGATAAAACTCCGATTAAAGAGAATTAAAAAAAATCCTTTATTTACAGTTTTGAATCAAATCGCAATTTTTGGGATTATGCTGCGATATTCTAAGAAAAAAAAATCTATAATTCAGGGAACGACTGAAAAAAAATTATATACCGTACCCTAATAGCACGGATCGTCCAATGAATATAACACGTGCACCTTCAGAACGCTCCAGGCACGTCCCCGGATAAAATGTCCATGCCATTTAAACGTTTCACGAACGTTCGACTGAAATGTTTTGAAGATGTCTTACTATTACTGTTATCATTAACAATACATATCGCGTAAACTGTAAGAGATAGGTAAAAACTGATGTCAGTTTATAATATGGATATTATATTACCGTGTAGTATATGCGATACTTAAATCTAAGAGCTGATATCCATTTTTACATATCTGCTACGGTTTACGAGATATTGGTTGTTAAAAGTAACAATAGCAGTAATTTTTTTTCACGTTCCAGCGGAACGTTCGTATAATGTTTCACTGGAATACTCCCCAAGGGGGACATATTACACGTTCCATGTAAGTTGATGGACATCCTCATTATCATGTATTCTGAACCCAATAGACGTGTCATTTAATGCTTCGCAGAATGGGTTCAACGCTATCAGAAATAAAATGCACTAGAACAGTTTTCTTAAAAGATACCCATCGTAAAGCATAGTAGTCTAGTTATAATGATCATCGCACCACTTAGAAAGTCGATGATGCGTGAGCAGACTTTGTGTTATTTTACGATTTCAAGCAAACAGTCATGTGATGCGGAATGTCACGCTCGCTTGTCATTGATATGTGGTATGTGCAAGATTCTTTTTTGTTTACGTGCTTGCTTCATGGCAACAGCAAGGACGTACAGTGATGTACAGGGAGGAACAGTGAGGATGTCATTCTGATCACAGTGAGAATATTCCTTATCTGCAATTACAGCTGTAAATCATTCACGAATTCTTAGAAGAGAGGCTGTCGATAGAAATATAAATTGATTTGGAGTGTCTAATTTTTTTTTAATATGTGCTCAGTATCTCTCAGTATAAAGCCTGGCACTAAATCTAGATGTTCCATTAACTTATGGAAACATATTGCTAACGCAAGATGCACACTTCTTAGGCACTTTTAACAGAAATTGCTGCACCAAGCCCGGAACTAGGACTTTTAATTTGCTTGTCCTTGTCGAAACTGGTGGAACATATGAATCTGTGATGTTAATAGTCTTTATTTCAAAGTTTTTGCTTGTTTTTTTCTTTCTCTAGTTAAAAACATGCAGCGCCTGAATTGCTTATGATTGTTTACGCCCAAACACTTGACCAGATAGTAAAGGACCCTAGTAGCATATTGTGATAACAATCTGGTTGTATTTCCTTTCATATATTGAGCCAATCTGTTGACGGTACTTGTAGGCCTAGTTCTGCGGCTCAACATTCTAACGGCTGTCACAGCTTCAAAATACAATATAGTTTGTACCTTTACCGCAAATAGTGTTTAGTTAAAACGTGGTTCTTCAGGTATATTATTAGTGTTCGCAGATCCTTTATAATGAATATCTTTGGCAGATAATGTCTTGATGTTGGTTTTACTATCCAGAAATCTAGTGTAGCATGACCGGTTCTTGACCTTCATTATCACTAGCACCTGTGACTTGAGCTTTAGGGGGTCTTTTAGACGCAAGCGACGAAGTCGAGCCTATCTTTGGAAATTTACTTAAAAAGAAACTACACATGATAATTGGAAACGGTTTCTTGCTATTTATTTACAAATTCTTCAAGTCCAAAAAAATGACGTATACAAAAATTGTTTCCACATCCGAATGAGCGCAATACCCTAACAGCCAAGCTGTAACTGCATCACATTGCGAAAATTACAACATGGTAAGAACAAAATCCATGCTTTAATCGAAAATCTAGTATCTATACTGAATTTCTATTGATTCTCAAAGAAATTCGAGTTCAATAAGGATAGTAAATAGGAAGTAGCTCAAACTAGACTCTTAATAAAATTTAGGTGCAATAAATTCGATTCAGAAGCTTGTGGAAATAATTGAATATTTTTCATTATTCTTATTTTCTTACGAATAAAATGGAGAGGCGCTAATTTCGATTTGCTTTTGTTATTCTCATAGGATTTAGTGAAATTTTCAAAATTAGATAAACCCCTCAAATTGGTCTTTGCCAAATATAATAATATTTAGGAAATTGAAAATCGCTATTTGTGTAAAAAATTTAAATGAAACTTACACATAACGCTCAAATAAATGGCATTCGAGTAAGTGCGACCTTCTGCATTGGTTGCTTGGCAAGTATATTTTCCAGAAGCTTTTCGAGTAATACCTTGAAGTAGTAAAGTCTGATCGGAGGGCACGATGCCCGCAGTAATGTTTTGACGAAGCACCTTGTCCTGTGGAATATTAGTTTATCCCAGATTATTTTTCTTACGGCCATAAACTTTATATTTTATTTCAATGAAAAGCTTATAGGACAAAAAGATAATAACAAAGAGTGATCAAATTAATATCGAATATTTTATAGGAAATAAAAAAAATACTTTTTAATGTAACTATAAATCATGAACTTATTAGACAATCCTGCAGAATTAAGCATAAGAAAAATATTCTCATAAAAAAGAGAATATAGTAAACTGAAATATCAAAATGAAAGCACTATTTGTATAAAATTTTTAAAAGTATTACCTCATGAAACCAGGAAATTTTATAAGCTCTTGGATTGGCTCGGACATTGCACTCGAAATGTACGTCATCCAGTTCCTTGATAGTCCTAGGGTTTAATGATGCCCCCATTTTCAGTGTTACGATTGGAGAAACTACAAAGATAAGAAATTGAAAGGATGTTAGCTAGGCTATTTGAGGAGTACCGAAAGTGCAGTTGCGGATAAAATAATAAATTCCGCAAAAATGTATTATTAAAAAGTTGAGATAAAATCCGTCCAGTGTGTTAGTGGTTAGTGGAAAAAGCCTATTTGGTTTAAAAGACTTTGCTTTGCACACAAATCGAGTTTTCTACTGCGCTCAATGATGTAGTATAGCTAGGGATTAAAGGGACAGGGGAACTGAAAGGCAGAACAAAAAGGACGTTAGTATTTACATGCAAATATTAACGATGATCTAAGACTAGAGGGTCGCACCGATACAATTTTGACCGAAAATTCATTACCGATTTTGGGTTTTTGTTTTAGAAAAGTTCAGCGTTTAATTTTGAAAAGAATTATAAGAGCCGAATTTTGAATTTTTTTTATTTAAACTTTTATGTTAATGCATAAAAAGGGAAAGTTTTTCGATTTTGACGATTTTATTTTTCGTCTTATTAAAAAAAGATTTCTTGCTCCATATCGTTTGAATTTTATGCACAGGGGTGTATGAATGAAAAAAATGGTTGACTCCTTAATTTGGTCGTTATAAACAAATTATATTAACAAATAGCCAAAATCATGGATTTTTCGCTCGCAAAGTATAATTGTGTTTTAAGATTTATTGCCTTTACAGTAAAAATGATACTTGATCACAAAAACTTGTCACTTGATATTTTTTTATATTTGTTTAAACAAATTATATAAACAAATTCCTATTTTTGGCACTTATGCGCAAAAAAAATCGTCTTTTCTTCTTATTCTGTAGAAACTATCTTGTCAGTGATTTTAGAAAGAAAATTTGTTAATCTACATTGATTTATAATTTTTCTGAATAAATTAAATAAGCAAATGTCTATTATCGGAATTTACTGTTAAAAAATATCGTTTTTTGCTAATTGTCACCAAATATAATTGGTCATGTTGTTCTGTGAACGAAAAGACCCCGCACAATTTACATTACAATCCGAACCGGTCAAATTGGCTGAAATTGCAATATCATATAGTTGAAAGCCTCCTGATCAAAAAGTCCAAATGGGTACTTGTCCAAAAAATCAAAAGTTTTCGAGATAGGTGGGGCTGAACGAGAAAAGTATGACCACAAGCGGATCTAATGTCCCGCTTGAAACATGAAGATGAGGTGCAGATTTTTCAATAAACTGCGATCAGCACAATCACTGACAATACTAGAAACACTGGTAAGACCAGTCCAGCTAATAAGGGCAACAAAATAGCACTGCCCTGGTAATAATAGGCGAAATAATGGTGCTGTCCTGGCAATGTAAATATTATTTGAAATATTCAATCCAATTATCCAATCCAATTATCAAAGGAAAAGCCAGTCCAGCTACTAAAGGCAATGTAATGGTACTGCTCTAATAATCTGAAGATTTTTAAAAATAATCCAGGCAAAAGAAATTCTGGACTACCAATGATATATTGTAGTCCAGATACTTAAGACAATACTAGAGGTCAGTCCAACCAACAGTATTTACAATGCCAGGACAGCGCCATGATTTTGCCTATTATTACCAGGTCAGCGCTTTCTTGTTACCCTTATTAGCTGGAATGGTCTTATTAGTGTTTTTAGTATTGCCAGTGAAAGTGCTGATCACAGTTTATTGAAAAATCTGTACCTCATCTTTAAGTTTCAAGCAGGACATTAGATTAGCTGGTGGTCATATTTTTCGCGTTCAGCCCTACCTGTCTCGAAAACTTTTGATCTTATAGACTAGTCCCCATTAGGATTTTTTAATCAGGAGACTTTGATCTATATTATATTGCAATTTCAGCCAATTTGACCAGGCCGGATTTTACTGTTAATTGTGCCAATGGGCAAATGAAGATCGCCTTTTCTTCGAATTATCTACAAAATATCTTGCCAGTGAAGTGTAGTAATCTAATTAATTATAACGTTAATTCCGAAATGTGCTTCATTTACAACATGGAGCGCGAGAGTCTCCGGGTCAAAGACAGTATAAATCTGTTTCTAATTTTTTTTAGGTAAGACAAGTACGCATCAGAGGTGATCAGTAACTTATAAGTAAGATCAGTTTTGGTTGCTAATCAAATGCATTTTTGAGTGTTAAACTCATGAAATCGTTTGAAGTCTTTGTTTCTAGCTTTGTGTTTCCTGGGATTGCAGATCAATTTGAATTAAAAGGACTCAATGATTTTTTAACTGTGAGAAAGAATTTCGTGCACGGATGATGACATGTAGAACCATCTGTATATATCTAAATATAGTTGTGCAGTTTGAAAAGCGTACAACTTAAAATTAATCTCCATCGGTTTTCCGTCCACAGGAAATAACCTGCAAAATTATGCTGAACAGTTCAATTAAGCTACAATCAATACCTGTAATCCTTGATGTTAGTTCAGGATCTCGTAAAAATCTTCGTGAGGTATTTCCGTATTTTAAATTGCTTATCCATGCTTAGGAGCGTCTATTATTAGTCCTATCTCGCTTCGAAAATCTTTCTGTATCCTTAATTTGGCAACTTTCATTAGATTTTTTTGTTGCGTTCTTTTAGCTTGCCAGTTGTAAATATCGAAACGGTATGCAATGTTTAAAATAAGATTAATGGAACGTAACTTAGGATGAAGTGGTGAAAGACCAAGTTGATAATCCTCCTCAATGACATGTTGCTGTTTCCTGTGGCTAGATTATTCATTTCTGCAGGGTTCGCTTTGCAGAAGTAGCAAGTTTCTACACTTGGTGTTTTGCTAAAGGTCTGTGCTACTTCACCAACTAACATAGTAAACAGCATTCTATGACCTGTCTGACACGTGTAAACCTGCTAAATGAAGCTTTAGTAGGCAACAGAAGATTTATTCCTCCCTTTATGCGGTCTATGACAGATCTAGTTAAATTCGTTGTTTCTTTAGCATATTGATATGATAACGGTATGCATAATTTTGTAGACCCAAACTGAGCATTTTCCCAAATGCCATCAGACCCTGATTCTAATCTAATGGGTACCATTGATATCATGAAAATGCTTTCATCAGATTCCATGCTATCTGGAAGCTTTTGTTTATATGAACTTTGGTATGACGCCCCATCAGCACTATATTTTAGAGAAAGTGTCATAAATTTGACACAATTCTTTAACACTTGGGCCTTCATTCAAGGAATCCGCAGTAAACGGTTTATTGTAAGATCTAACGTTTCTGTTAATTTAATAGTGACACTTTGTTCATTAATAGTGATTGATGAGGCAGAAAGATAACTTCTTCTTTTTGAATATAACAGAACTTTATATGAAATAAATAACTGCATTTTTTAACTTTGCTTGCAAACGAATGATTTCGTACTGGTGTTCAGAAAGTTTGGCGTCGTCAATCAGTGCCAATGGCTGAGGTGCTTTCCCGAAGGGCGTCTGAATCTTCTCAGTTCGATCTAGCGTCATATTGAGGGAGTTAACACGCGTAGCCTTATGAAGAAAGCAAACAATTTTTCGATCACTCTAAATGTAATTAGACTCGCATTTTTGCCCTTTTCAGCCCTATCATCTAAAAGTCGATTCATTTCATTTCCCAATTTTATTTTCCCAGTGAATCGTAATTGACTAAGAAAAGCATGTTGAATTTTAAATTTCTAATTGCTTTCTTGAATTGTTTGCATCTCCCTTTTTTCGTTCATTTAGAGCTATCTTTGACGTCTTCTAGAGATCGTCTACCAACATTTGATAAGCTTAAAGAGATTGTCAGTTCCGTAAGTAACTACTTACTGTGAATAAATTGAAGTTTGGTTTTCTTATAAAAGGAAGATTTTCAATTCTTTTTGAAAGTGGTTATACAGTAGCGCAATATTTTTCTTCTACTGTTGCTTTTTGATCCTCTTCAATCACATAATTTTGTCTGATATAATTCAGTAGGAGATCACATATGTTTTTGTCACTTAATGCGGAGTTTCGGATTGAAATATCACACAAATTTTGCATGTGTCCTTTAATAGAAGTCATATTGAAGATTAGACCAATAATTAATCGGCTGATCCTTCTTTATTATAGACTGCAAAAAAGTTAAGAACTAGGCCTTACTACCTAACAAATAAAAATATACTAAAAAACAAATCATTAAATCATCTAAACAACGTGACCAATTATATTTAAGGACAATTAGCAAAAAGTCGACATTTTTTGCAAGTAAATTCCGACAATAAAGAAATTTTCTTTGATTAAAATCACTTAAAATATATTATGTACAAAATAAGAAGAAAACACTATCCTTTTTTGTCCATAAATGCTGATAATAGCCATTTGTTTATATAATTTGTAGAAAAAAACTATAAAAAAATATTGGTTGACAAATTTTCTTCAATAAAAATCACTGACAAGATAGTTTGTACAGAATATAAAGAAAAATGATTCTTTTTTACCCATAAATGCCGATAATAGGCATTTGTTTATATAATTTTTTGAAGAAACTTATGAACAAATGTCGGATGATAAATTTTAATCAATTAAAAGTACTGACAAGATAGTTGGTACAGAATAAGTAGAAAGCAGGATTTTTTTCGCATAAATGCCGGTAATAGGCATTTTTTGATATAAATTCTTTTAAAAAATATAAACAAATGTCAGGTGACAAATTTTCATGATCATGTGTCAAATTCACGGTAAAGGTAATATCACTAACTTATCAATTTAACCATTTTTTTCATTCATTTATTCCTGTGCATCCAATTCAAGCAATATTGAGCAGGGGATCATTTTTTCAAGAAGATCAACAATAAAACCGTCAAAATGGACAATTTTTCCTCTTTTGCATTAACGTGAAAGTTTAATTAAACAAAAATTTAAAAATCGGCTCTCACAATTCTGTTAAAAATTGAACGCTGAATTTTTCTAAAAAAAATCCTTAATCGGTAATGAATTTTGATGTTTTTTTAGAAATTACCTTTAGGCTTCCACGTACGACTAGCAATTGAGGATATTTTATTTCAACTTAATAGAAATTTGTTATTTAACAAAAAAGTCACAACTTTTTATTTCTAAACTTTTCGGTGATAACATTTCTTCTAAGACTTGGAAATTCATAAAAAATTAATAAATTAATATAATAACCAACTAAAAATAATTTTTAGTGGGTATGAGTAATAAAAAAAATGTTAATAACGTTAAAAGCAAATTAATTAACAAAAGTAATTTTTTCATGACTCGCAATGATTAACTAATTTTAACCTATAACTTTTACTTACGAAGTATTTCAGATAATGATAGGCGGTTACAGTAAGTTCAAAATGGCTAATGATTGCAAATTATTTAAACATTTTTGATAAAAATATGCACATTTTGACCTTTTTTGATGAAATGGGTGAATTTTTTTGTGAAATCATCTAAAAATGTTTTGCCAAAGACTCCTTGCTAATATAATTTTCATGGTGACCAAAAAATGGTGATGCTTTAAACATTTTTTATACAAAAATTCACATTTAAACCATTTTTCATGAATATGATTGATGTTTTTTGCGGAATTAATTCGAAATATCTTGCAAAAGACTCTTCGCTGTCATATGCTCAATAGTGATAGAAGCTGGTAATTATTTAAACCATTTTTATGAACAAATGCAAATTTTGACCATTTTTTCATGAATAGGCTTACTTTTTTGCGGAATCAATTGGAAATGTCTTCAAAAAGAATAGTTGCTGTTTTTTATTTTTTATAGTGACCTGATATGCACCACGAGGAGGTTGCTCAATCGGACATTGCATATCATGTGGCCCTGAAAAGGGATATTTTTGGTAGGCATTGGTGCTTCACTAAGTAAAAATTGAACTCAGTGCTTGGAGATTGTCATACTCTCAGCAATTTTTAACTATTGTGAACCTGTACACGAGTAAAAAATGGCTGAGAGTATTTAAACCTATAAGGAGTGAACTCGATTTTTAATCCTTGAAGCACGAACGCCTACCTAAAAATGGAACTTTTCAGGTCCACATGAGTCAAAAATGGCTGAGAGTACGAAAATCTTCAAAGAATGAACTCGATTCTTTATCACTGAAACACGAATGCCTACCTAAAATATCCCTTTTCAGGGACCCATTATATGCAAAGTCCGATTGAGCAACCCGCCCGTTGTACATATCATGTCACTATAAAAAATATTACAGCATGGATTCTTTTGCAAGACATTTCAAATTAATTGCGCAAAAAAATCAAGCCTATTCATAAAAAAGGTCAAATGTGCACTTGTGCATAAAAATTGTTTAAGTAAAGACCAGTTTCTGCCACTATTAAAAATACGACAGTTAAGAGTATTTTGCAAGAAATTTCGCATTGATTCCGAAAAATATCGAACCTACTCATCAACAAATGGTAAATGTGTGCGTTTTTTTGTGAAAATTATTTAAATAATTATCAGTTACTGTCACCATTAGAAATATGTTAGCAAAGATCCTTTTGTAATACATTTTGAATTTGTTCCGCTAACAAATCAAGCCTATTAATAAAAAAAATCGTCAAAATGTGCATTTGGCTACAACCATTCTTTTAGTAATAAACAATTTATGGTTATGTGAAAAATAGAATAGCAAGGTATCTTTCGAAAGACATTTCAAGTTGATTCCGCAAAAAAATTTAACCTATTCATCAAAAAATGGTTAATGCGGCTTTCTTTATAAAAATACTTTAGACTAGTTGATTGTGTCAAAGTAAAATATTGACGTAATATATTGGTGAAATATCAGTCTATAGGCAAGTGTTAAAAACTGATTCTATTTTACATCGAATAATAATGAAATTAATAGGGGTAGTCAATCCCCCTGAAAATGAGGGTGCTCATGCTTTTCCATTTATAATGCAACATACGTGTCAGAATAAGCTTTCCAAGGTTAAAATTTCAAACGTATGCTGTAATTAATTATCCATATCACCAAAAAGCATTAAATTAACTGTAGGGGAATATTAGCCCTCGCTAATTTTTTTCAAAGATTTCGAAACATGTCAAATTTAATTTTTAATTTTCTTAATAAAAGTACAATATATATACAGTGCAATGCAGCTGCCTAAAAGTTTTCTTATTAAAAAAATGTTTCTTCGTATTAAAATTTTCGATTAGTTTTTGAGATATTAAAGAAAAACCGTTTTTGGGAATAAACTTCAAGAGTAGTTTTCACCCCTAAAATCAACGAATTAAGACGTAAGAAAAAGTACGTGTCTAATATTTTTATAAACTATAATATATCACTATTAAGGAAATTGGTTAGGTACACTTCGGGTTAGATTCAGTCTAGAATTTCATTAATGTAATCTATTCGGATTTCCGAATCTATTTTCAATTGGTCTCAGCATTCCCAAACTAAACTTTTCAAGTCGCTTACTATTTGTAATTTTCTACATCAATATGGTATAATGTGGTCACTATAGACTATAATTTTGTCAAACTGTCGAGTTAATTTTATACTGGTTTCAGTTCAGATTTTTTACTACTGCCATACTAAAAATATTAGCAATATTAGATGCAATCGCTACTGAGCTAGTCAAGTGTTTGCTTTCAGATATTTATCTATAGAAGAATGTTTACATTTTTGTATAAATAAGAACTCATTTAACTTTATGCGTGTCATAGTTTCTTCCGGTTAAAATTTCTTATATATATATTTTTAGGCCCAAGGTTTATACATATTAGTACAGTTCACATTTCGTGTTCCAGAAATTAATATTTTAATGAGGTTCAAGGAAATTTTTGTATTGAGGTGAGGCATCTGGGTCAAGCGATCAAAAGTGACTTGGGTTTCCAACCAACAGAAAATGAGCTAACATCAAATGATTTATTTTGCACAAATAGCTAAGTAAATTTGTAAAACATATATCTGAGAGAATTTTCGCATATGCCTTTTTCATTTATTTCATTACACACAATTAATACTAGGAGAAGTCAAAACAATCCTATTTCCTCTAATTCTTTATATCAATTGTCATGGAATTTTTCATTTGAAATTGAAATATGATAATCAAATTGTTGTAACAAAAATCGATTTTACTGCCATTGTATAAAATTGAGAAAGTGATAATTGAAACTGATCTTTTTTTAATAGCGGTATGTAGGTTCACAGAAATTATATAAGCATAGCATAAATATTTTTGGGGCGATCAGGGGAGCTGGTATAGGCGACTACGTTTAACGAAATGCGGTGATCGAAGCACAAATGTTTTCAGTGAGCTTATGCACTTCGTTTTTGAATTGCTAATATCTGGAGTAGAGTATCATTTATGAGGGCTTAATCAAAGTTTTCCGAGATCACGTAAAATATTGCACTTACAGTGAACCTTGAGCTTCCATTTATCCTCGATAGCAGCTTCTGGCAAGTGCCGATTTTCCGCCCGACAAGACAGGTATTTCCCCTCATCTTCAACACTCGGTATCCATTTTAAAATGCTTGTGCTCATCCCGTCATTTTGAGACTGGGCAAATAAATCAAATAAATTGAAAGTCAGTTTTTTGAGGTAAGACTTATTTCAATATTCATGTAGTTATTTATTTTGTATATTAATATTTGGAGTACTTTCTACGAGGATCAGAATATTGAATAATATTTGATTAAAATTATATAAGAATAATGTACTTATTACCACAACCGATAAGTTGTTTTGAGGTTTGCAAATAGTTTGAAAAAGGAAAAGTAAACTTTTATTACAACTATTTGACACTGAAATGACCATAAATTTAAGTCGGTCTATATTGTATAACTAAATGATGTCTACAAAGTGACCTACAGATCAAAATTCTACAAAATTTATTTCCAATCTCTGTACCTGGCAAGACGCTACAGGTTTTTAAGTACATTTAAATTGTTCAAACAAAGTAAAAATAAATTACATATAATTAAACCTTATACCGTATAATTCCACACAAAGTCGAATTTTATTTACGAAATTGAGCTTTTATCAGAAATCATATATCTCCAAATTTTACACCTACTTCAGTGAAAAATTCAGGTTTTAAAAATTTTCCCATAACATTAAGTATTTTAATGTAATTAAATGTTTTGAAATCTCAAAGATTTGAAAGTAAATGGATGAATTGAACTAAAATATTAAATTTTTGAACAATTTGACGACCATTATAGGATTCTGAACAGTATTTAACAATTAGAGCTATTATTAAAAAATAACAAAATGTTGTCTTAGTACTATACATATTCGTTTTCCTGTTAAATTTAATTATTCTGTTATAAAATAAATTTAAATATTTATCTGAGATGATTTTCATAACAAATAATGTACTATTTTTATACACAATATCAGGGCAAGCTAAACGGTGCCAAGTCCATCGCCATTTACATCAAATTATTACATGCACATGTAGCGTCATCTGTTTTTCACATAATGATTAATAAATTTATGCATCCAATCGCACCAACATAAATTCACTCAATCGCTTATAAACCATTCCTCTAGAGAGGTGTTTTTGGATAAAGTTCCGAAATGCAATTAGCTCAGCTTTATTTGAAACTTTTTATATCGATGTACTTGACTTGCTGACTACGAAAAAGATAGTGAAAGTACCAAAAAATTTTTTTTTAAAGTCAAATTCCCCAAAACACTATAACACTTTTTTTTCGTTTGTATTGGAATGGGGCCTGTGGCATTCATGTCCACCACGAGACGTTGGAAAGGGGAAGGTAAATGCGCTACATTATTTGTGTGAGCACTCATGAAGGTGCATTTCCGCCTCCAGGAGACTAAATTATTTCTGTGACCACTCATAGATGAGCCTCGCCCCCATTAAGGGAAGTTGGAAAAGCGTAGGGGTTTCACCAATCTAATTACTATATCCAGTCACATGTGTACCTTCCCGCCCTCTATGTGACGTCCAAAAAGAGTAGGTGTTTGACTAAAATTATTTCGGGGGAGGGGGGGGGGTCACTGGAAGCCTCCCCCTCCACGTGATATTGGAAAAGGGTGGGGTTTCATTAACATCATGTCTCACGGTGTGCTTGAAATGAGTTTAAATAAAATAGGCTCCCAAATGGAATTTTATCGCTGAGTTTAATAATGTGGACCTTCCTGAGTAATTCCCAACAAGAATTAAAATAATCGATCGGACCGTTTTTTATTTCAGGCCCCGATGGTGGGCCCCATCTGAGTTTACTTGAGTAGAGCATGAATTTTCATTATTTTTTTCGCCTTATTTTTTAAAGTGATTTTGTTCTTTTTTACATAAAATTATACTAAAAACGCTTGCTAGAACATATTATAGTTGCTTTAAGCCGATGCCAAAGCTATAATCGAAGCCATACTCGAAAATTTGTGTATTTTGTTTGAATTTTCCGTTTTTCTTCAACTCATTAGGATAACACAGTTTTAAATAGCTTTCTCTATAACACTATGCTATAATATGTATGAAAAATTAAAAATTTGAATTAAAAACAATCAATAAGATGAATTTTTTTTTAAGAGTTTGTACTAAAAATAGAAAGTTCAAAATCATGCGTTGTCAGTAATATTTATTTACATTTTACATAAAAACAACGGAATAATTATTCGTTATATAAATAAAATAAAATGTTTATATTAAAAACTAACTACACAGGAAGACCATTAAACTCACAAACTGCTCGTAACAGATGCTTATCGTAGTCGCAATGTGTTGGATTAACTTTATGTTTTTTCCATTTAGAGGTAAATTCAAAATGTACAGATTCAAACGCTTCTTCACTAAATATAGCAAATCCTACTTTATTTTTTTTCGCAAAAATCTTTAACATGTGTAAAACTCCAGTGCACCTTAGCCGTGACCGAAATATTCAAGTCCAAATAGCTGCGTTTGAAATCATCAGTGTACTTTTCAATTTCAGGATGTACAATATTACTGCAACAGGCATTTACGACATTTTTAAAGTCACTGAAAGCTTGCATAAATTAAAAACATTATATAGGGGAAACATTTCGTAATTGAATTAATTTATCTAATAATTTTATACTCTCTTCTCCCCCCTAAAATAACTTGACCCAAGCTACAGCTGTTTCTTTGATATTTTTAGCCATATGAGTAAATATACCATTCACTATTCCCAAAAATAAATGAAGTTGTGGCGGTGATAGTATTTCCGGAATAAATTTGTTTTCATAAGCAATAGAATAGTGATGATGAAATGCAGCACGTATAGTTTTTGGTCAATTCTTTTTTACCTCCAGCCCTAAGCCATTGTGAATAATTCTCTGTAATGTTTCTATTTGATCGCGGACTAGAAGATTCACAAATATTTCTTTGGGAATATTACACTAAGTACACGGGTAAGAGCTACTATAAGGCACAATACCAGCCATAATATTACACAATTTTATATCAGCTACAGTCGTTCCACTAGTGTCATCAATTCCTACCTCACACCATAATAAGTTAACATTACTGTAATTTTCTTGGACATCTGGAGCTAAACAAAGCATTATTAGTTTTTTTATTTCTGAATCTTTAAAAATCTTAAAAGCAACTCCATTGTTGTACTTTCGTCGTTTTATGAAGTTTAATTCAGATTCGTCTTTAGCATTAGATTGTAATTCATCTTCACTAGATTGACTTGACATTCAAATTTTGAAGGACCCTCCTCCAACGTCGATACCAAATTTTAAACGAGCACAGGTAACATTACTTTCACTTTCAAATAGTCAATTAAGCCGCGGAACTTATTGCAATGTACGGCTGGTTTTTTAATATAAGCTGTTTTATTATTTTTAGTAGATTTAAAATAAGACATTTTTACTTTAAAAAGCTATCTAATTAGCGCATTTCAGTGGAAAGATTTTGCTTTAAATAAGGTTCAATTCTTTTTCTGTTCTTTGTTGCAACATGAACCATTGATGCGATTCCAAAATTTTCTTTTAATTTGTTTAGATTGACTTCAATCTTTAATGGTTTACCATGGAGTTGATTTATCGACATGGATTTTTGGATGGAGTCAGATCCTTTAGCCTCTGTCTTTTTTTATTGTCGATGAAATAATCTGATTTTGAACTTTTAAAGGAGATTGTTAAATCAATGCTACTATGAACAAGCAATTTTCACATCGTTGACTAACTGTAGTTTGAAGGTTATTTTCAGCAAGTTTACCTGTGTAAAATAAATTATACAAACGATAACGTATGAAATATAGTATAGAAAAAGCGAATAATTATTATTTGAAAAGATATTTTCATATTTAACTTTAAAATTATTTTTCATTACGTTAGACACAATGCCATTGTGAGATGATTTATTTTTAGTGAAATTATCATGGGTTTTTTTCGTCAGCTGACATATTAAGCACTAACACAATGATTCGCTCACGGTTCGAGTTTTAATTTTGTTGGAATTGAAAGATAATTAAGGCACTTCTAATAGTTTCTTATTAGTTTTTTTATTGATAAAGCTTATTTAAACTCGTGCTACAAAGTCCGTTCGGTAAGATTTTGTTGTCAGCTTTATATTTATAAATACTGTTTACTAAAGGCTCAATTTTACCATCAGGAGATATGTCTACAATTTTAAAAGCACTGTTACGACCCTTTTTTAGAACAAAATAAACAGATATTACTACGATTTTCAACGTGAGTTACCGGGCGATCTTTTACGGTGGACATAGTGAAGTGAACTAAAATTTTTTTGGCAATATTCTTATTAACAATTCGTTGCTAAGTAACATAATAATGTGTTCCTAAGTAACACAATTTACATGTACAAATTGCTTTTAATGTAACGCAAATTAGTCCAAAATTTTTAACATTTATTTTGCTGTAGAACTTGAATTTGAGACTTGTAAGAGGCTATAATATCATTCTAGGGAGTAACTTTGGCCTAATTTTGCCTTAAAAAGAACGAAATTACTCAAAACAATAAATTCGAAGAAAAAAAAAATTCTTAATCTACCCAAGTAAACTTAGTTGGGTCTCACCATAAGGACCCGAAATAAAAATTTACCCGATCGATTATTTGCATTTTCTTTGGGAATTACTCAGGGCCGTCCATATTATTAAAATCAGCGAGAAAATCCAGTTCTGGAGCCCATTTTATTTAAAACCATTTCAAGCACACCGTGCTCTGTGACTAGTCATAAGGGTGCGTTCTTGATCCCCTCATTCGAGACGTTCAGAAGGGAATGGTATATGGCCGCAATTATTGCTGTGGCTGATCATAGGGGTGCCTTCACGCCCTCTGCAAAAAGTTAGAGGGAGGAAGGTATGTGTTTTGACCTTAAAGGTCAAATTTGCGGATATTTTCACCATGATTTTCGTAAATAGCGTGTCTAAATACATGGGTTCACCTAGTTTCAAATCTAACGCTCATATCGATACCTATTTATGTACTGTTGACAGTACCGTGATTGAGGCTATTCGCTATGCTCATACACAGCGCATAGTCTCCTCCATAGCGCTGTCAGCAGATAAACTCATATGCTCTCTTCAAGCTACCATCTGACACTTCATAAGCTTTTACTCGTTCTGCTTTCAGATGGTCTAGGAAGATTCTCACAATGCGAAAGAGGTTCCATAAAACCGTCTTTTGAGCTGCTACTAGTATGCTACTGACCTTCAAATTTTCAGGATTTTCAGTGCATCTCTCGTGCATGAGGTTTGTAGCCGAAATCACTAAATGATTAATAGATGCATTTCTCATATTCCTCCATATTGTCTTTACTTCATGCCTTAGATCTCTATAATTAAACGTATTGGGTGTATAGGTCGCCTGCAAATTTCGGCAAAGTGGCCAAGAAATCTCGATGATGTAGCCTCTCCCACCCTTTTCTCACGCATCACGATGCAGGTATGTTAAGCTGGCACAACACTATTGAGGTATCGAGATGAAACCTTTTTCATAATTTAGGGCTCATTTAG
>JAAAKG020172462.1:0-17460 GCA_010014905.2 Druon quercuslanigerum
ATTTTAACTTCAGTAGTCTAATTTTCAATCAAAAAGGTGAATTTTCCAATAGGAAAATTAATTTTCTAACAAAAAAGACGAATTTTTAAACAAATATATGAATTTTCTAGCAAATAGTTTAATGTTTAACTGGAAAAGATTAATTTATAACCAAATAGTTGATGCATCAACTAAAAAAGATAACTTTTTAACCATATAGTTTAATTTTTAACTAAAAAAGATTAATTTACAACTAAAAATGGAATAGTTAAATATTCAGAATAAAGTGATAAATCTTCAACCAAAAAAATAATATTTTTGGTCAAGATTGTTCAATGTAATACAAAAAGTGTAATATTCAAATACATTATTTTTTCATTCAATAGTAAAATTTGGACCGCAGAAATAAATTTATAACAAAAAATACATATTTAAGCAAGTTTTTTTAACTTTTAATGTAAAAAAAAAACAATTTTCAAACTAAAACTTGAATTTAAAAAAAATAGTTTTATTATCTATACAATAGTTTAATTTTTAACTGAAAAAGAAAAATTATTAACCAAATAGTTTAATTTTCAACTAAATATAAAAATTGTTTAATGTTTCATAAAAGAATTAGTTTTAACGAAAATAATTACTCTTTAACGGAAAAATATTTAAATAAAATAATTAATTTTTTACCCTGATGATAAATTTCCAATCAAAAAATTAATTTTAAAAACCAAAACCAAATACTTGAATTTTTAAATAAAAAGATTAATTTTTTACCAAAAAAATAAGCTTTTTCTAATTAATAGCGCAATGTCAATCAAATAGTTTAATTATCAATGAAAAAAAAATTAATTTTCAACTAATAACGGATAAGTTAAATTTGTAACAAAATAATTCATCTTTAACGGAAAAATATTTAACTAAAATAATTAATTTTTAACCCTAATAATACATTTCCAACCAGGAAAATTAATTTTAAAAACCAAATCCATATACTTGAATTTTTAAATAAAAAGGTGAATTTTTTACCAAAAAAATACGATTTTTCTGAATCATAGGTCAATGTTAACCAAATAGTTTAATTTTTAATTAAAAAAGATTAATTTTCAACTAAAAACGAAAGAGTTCAATTTGTAACAAAATAATTGATTTTTAACGAAAAAATATTTAAATAAAATAATTAATTTTCAACCCTTAAAATAAATTTCCAACCAGGAAAATTAATTTTAAAAACCAAAACCATATACTTAAATTTTTAAATAAAAAGGTGAATTTTTTACTAAAAAAATACGATTTTTATAAATAACAGGTCAATTTTAACCAAACAGTTTAATTTTTAATTAAAAAATATGAGGCTTTAACTAATAATGTAATAGTTAAAACAACAAAAATTTTCACCCAAAGTGATAAATATTTTACTGGAACATTTAATTGTTAACAAGAAAAAAACAGTCCATCGAATATTTGCAAAGTA
Organism: Druon quercuslanigerum; assembly: GCA_010014905.2. Taxonomy (NCBI): domain Eukaryota; kingdom Metazoa; phylum Arthropoda; class Insecta; order Hymenoptera; family Cynipidae; genus Druon; species Druon quercuslanigerum. The sequence goes on from JAAAKG020172462.1 coordinate 1,445, forward strand.
GATAAAAAATGTATTACTTCCACTACATAACTTTTTATTAAAAATAATATTTTATATTTTTTTAATTCCACTTTGAGCTGCGCTGAAATAATAAAAAAAAAACAACAACGCCCTAAAGCGTACGAATAAACGTCACATTGAGAAATTTGTTTTTATAACCCACTCGCCAAAATTCCATGCAAGGATAAAAATGTCAAGTGCTGCTAAAAGTCTTTTATTCTAAAAATATTTTAAACATACATGGAAAATCAACTTTTACTGTGTATAAAAGCCCGGAAAATTTTATTTTGATAATGAAATAAAAATGTTACTAAAATGTTATGAGTACCCAAGTTGGCTACAGAAAGTAATAAAATTAAAACTTTTATTTTTATTTTCAGTGATAGCATGTGCAAAATTAAAGCCATTGTAAAACTTTATTATAGAGTTCGCTACGAGTGCACTTTGTACATATTTTCAAACAAAAAAATGAATTTTCAAACAACGATATTTATTTTTTACTGAAAAAATTTTTTTTAACAAAATACACGAATTTTTAACTAAAAAATATCAATTCTTAAATGAAAATAGAATAGTTTAACTTTTATTTAAAAAAATGAGATTTTAACGTAAAAAATTATTTTTTAAGAAAATAGTTAAATTTTCAACTAAAAAACCAATATTCAACAAAGAAAATCATTTGTATCCAAATAATTAAATTTTCAATGAAAGAGATAAATCTTTAACCAACAAAAGTTTTTTGTATGAGACCTAAAAAAAAGAAATTTCAACTGGGAATATTAATTTTCTACGAAGGCCTAACAAATCAATTTTCAACCAAGTAGTTGAATTTTAAACCCGAAATATGAATTTTCAACTAGGAAGAATAATTTTAAATACCAAAAAAATTTGACAAATTTGTAACTGAATAGTTGAATTTTCTGCAAAAAAAATACATATTTTCAAAAAAATTGTTTAGTTTTCTAATAAAGAGTTTAATTTTTAACTAGAAAAGATAAATTTTTTTAAATATACATACATTTTTCAATGTATAGTTGGATCTTCTACAATATAGTTTAATGTTCAACTAGAAAAGATAAATTTTAAACTAAAAATGTTTTGGTTAAATTTTCAGTTAAAAAATCAATATTAAAAAGGGAAACGAATTTTCAACACTAACTAAATTTCTAGCTAAAAAATTAATAACACCAAAAGAATACGAATCTTCAACAAAAAATTTAAAATTTCTACTAAAGAAAAGAATCTTCAACTAAAAAATTTTTTTATTTAAATACCTAAATTTTCAACCAGAGGAAAAATCCTTAACCAAACAATAAATAATTATTGTCGAAATAGTTAAATTTACACCAAAGAGATTTACTCAAAAGAGATGAATCTTCAAAAGGAAAAAATAAATTTTTAATCATGTAGTTACATTTTCAACCGGAAAGGTGAATTTTCAACTAGGAAGATTAATTTAAAAATTCAAAATAATTTGATTAATTTTTAACCAAATGGTTGAATTTTCTACCAAAAACATGACTTTTTAACAAAATAAACAAATTTTTAACAAAGTACAAAATTAGTCTAGTTTTGACCAAAGTACAAAATTAGGCTAATTTTTACCAAATAGTTTAATTTTTAACTAGAAAAGATAAATTTTCAACAAAATACATAATTTTCAAATAAATAATTGGATTATCTACCGAAAAGTTAAATGTTCAACCAGAAAAGAAAAATTTTAAACCGAAAATGTAATAATTAAATTTTTAGTTAAAAAATTAATAATACCAAAAGAATACGAATTTTCAACAAAAAAGTTAAAAATTTCTACTAAAGAAACAAATCTTCAATCAACAAAATTTTTTATCCAAATACTTAAATTTTGAACCAGAGAAAAAATCTTTAACCAAACAATAAATAATTATTGTCGAAATAGTTAAATTTACACCAAAGAGACGAATCTTCGAAGGAAAAAATAAATTTTTAATCAAGTAATTACATTTTCAACCGGAAAGGTGAATTTTCAACTGGGAAGATTAATTTTAAAAATCAGAATAATTTGATTAATCTTTAACCAAATTGTTGAATTTTCTACCAAAAACATGACTTTTTAAGTAAATAAGCAAATATTGATCAAAGTACAAAATTAGTCTAATTTTGACTAAAGTACAAAATTAGTCTAATTTTTACCAAAGTACAAAATTAGTCTAATTTTTACCAAATAGTTTAATTTTATATAAAAAAGATAAGTTTTTAACAAAATACATAATTTTCAAAAAAATAGTTGGATTATCTATCGAAAAGTTAAATGCTCAACCAGAAAATAAAAATTTTAAACCGAAAATGTAATAATTAAATTTCTAGTTAAAAAATTAATAATACCAAAAGAATACGAATTTTCAACAAAAAAGTTAAAATTTCTACTAAAGAAACAAATCTTTAATCAAAAAATTTTTTATCCAAATACTTAAATTTTCATGCAGAGAAAAAATATTTAACCAAAGAGTAAATAATTATTGTCAAAATAGTTAAATTTACACCAAAGAGATGAATCTTCAAAAGGAAAAAATAAATTTTTAATCAATTACTTAAATTTTCAACCGGCAAGATCAATTTTCAACTAGGTAAATTAACTTAAAAGTTGTTAACAAAATAAACAAATTTTTCCAGAAAGTACAAAATTAGTCCAATTTTTACCAAATATTTTATTTTTAACTAGAAAAGATAAAATTTCAGCAAAATACATAATTTTCAAACAAACAGTTGGATTTTCTACCGAAAAGTTAATAATACCAAAAGAAGACGAATCTTCAACAAAAAAGATAAAATTTCTACAAAATAAACGAATCTTCAACCAAGAAATTTTTTATCCAAATACTTAAATTTTCAATCGGAAAGATAAACTTTCTATCAGGAAGATAAATTAAAAAAATTAAAATAATTAAATTAAATTTAAACCAAATTGTTGAATTTTCTACGAAAAACATGATTTTTTAACAAAATAAACAAATTTTTAACAAAGTACAAAATTAGTCTAATTTTGACCAAATAGTTGAATTTTTAAATAGAAAAGTTAAATTTTCAACAAAATACATAATTTTCAAAAAAATAGTTGGATTAAAATTTCTACAAAACAAACAAATCTTTAACGAAAAAAATTGTTATCCAAATACTTAAATTTTCAACCGGAAAGATGAATTTTCAACTAGGAAGAATTATTTAAAAAACCACAAAAATTTTAATAATTTTTAACCAAATTGTTGAAATTTCTACCAAAAACCTGAATTTTTAAAAAACTAAACAAATTTTTTTAATAAAGTACAAAGTTAGTCTAATTTTTACAAAATAGTTTAATTTTTAACTAGAAAAGATAAGTTTTCAACAAAACACATAATTTTTAAACAAATAGTTGGATAAATGTATTAATTAAATTTTTCCTTTAAAAAACAGCAATAACAAAAGAATTAGAATTTTCGACAAAATAGTGCAATTTCCATCTGAAGAGAAAAATATTAAAAAAAGAAAAAAATTTCTATACAAATATTTCAGTTTTCAACCAAAAAGATGAATCTTTACTACAAAAAGAATAATAATTTTGATTATAATAATTAATTTTTCAATCAAGGAGGCGATCAATAAAATACATGATGTTTTAAATAAATAGTTGAATTTTCAAGTAAAAAAGAAAAATCTTTAACCAAAATTATAATAGTAAAATTTTCAGTTCAAAAGTTTAATTTTTATCCAAAAAAGAAAACAAATTTTCAACAAAATAGTTATTTTTTCAGATACAAAGAATTTCAAAAAATTTCAAAAATATACTTAAATTTTTAAAGAAAAAAGAGTTTCAAATTTAACAATTCAATATGCAGCTGAAAAAATTAATTTTTAACAACAAAAATCATCTAAATAGTTAAAATTAAAAAAACATGAATTTTCAACTAAAATGAAGAATATTGGACCAAAAAAATTATGTAAACCAAAAATTAAAAAATGTTCGAATAAAAAATAAAAAATATAAAAAATTTTAAAAAACGAATAAAAAAAGTGTCTAAAATTAGTCTAAAAATAGTGAAAAAATTGATTTTCAACAACAACAATATTCATCTAAATTGTTAAAATTTAAAAAAAGATGAATTTTTATTTAAAACAAAGAATATTGAACCAAAAACATTATTGTTTAATACAAAATTTAGTTTTGAAGCAAAAACAATTTTGTAAACCAAAAATTAAAAAATGTTCGATTGAAAAATAAAAAATTATAAAAAATTTAAAAAACCGAATAAAAAAAGTGTCTAAAATTAGTCTAAAAATAGTGAAAAAGTTAATTGTCAACAACGACAATATTCATCTAAATTGTTAAAATTTAAAAAAAGATGAGTTTTTAACTAAAATGAAGAATATTGAACCAAAACGATTATTGTTGACCACAAAATTTAGCTTTTAGGCACAAAAAATTTAAATCCAAAAATTAAAAAATTTTCGAATAAAAAATAAAAAGTATAAAATATTTTTAAAAAAGAATAAAAAAAGGGTCTAAATTTAGTCTAAAAATAGTGAAAAAATTAATTGTCAAAAACAACAAAATTAATCTAAATTGTTTAAATTTAAAAAAAGATGAATTTTTATTTAAAACGAAGAATATTGAACCAAAAAAATTATCTTTTAACACAAAATTTAGGTTTTAAGCAAAAAAAATTTTGTAAACCAAAAATTAAAAAATGTTCGAGTAAAAAATAAAAAATTATACAAAATTTAAAAACCGAATAAAAAAATTGTCTAAAATTAGTCTAAAAATAGTGAAAAAGTTAATTGTCAGCAACGACAATATTCATCTAAATTTTTAAAATTTAAAAAAAGATGAATTTTCAACTAAATTAAAAAATATTGAACCAAAACGATTATTGTTGAACACAAAATTTAGCTTTTAGGAAAAAAAAAATTTCAATCAAAAAATTAAAAAATGTTCGAATAAAAAATTTAAAAAAATTTAAAAACGAATAAAAAATAGTGTCTTTGATTAAACAACATTTTTCAGAAATAAAAATTTTTTATGTACGAAAAAGAAGACATAAATAATTGATAAACAGATGAATGAACTGTAACATAAATTAAAAATTACGTCAAAAGTAATGAGCCCACCGATTCAATGTAGCAACATTGAAAGCCAAATATTATGATGAAGTTATTTTTAAGAACTTCCAATTTTCCACTGGCAGCCAGCTGTAAAAACTGTGCACGTAATGTGGTCCAATTCCCTCGTTAAGCACGAGATAATTAAAAAGTTCAAACGGTGAAAAAATTGTCTGCAGAATTAAAAAATAAATATTTGGCATTGTTTAAATTTCGGTAAAAATAGATCAATGTAAAATTCATAAAAAGTTGAAATAAATTAATTTTTTCTGTTCTTGTAAACAGCAAAATGTGTAAAAATAATACTACTTATTTGTAAAATTATTAATTTTTTTTCATTTGTTAAAGTAACTTTATTAGAATTGTATTAGAATACGTAATTTGATGATAGTGAAAATATGAACTTTGTACCAAAATGGATTAATTTTTTAACGAAAAAAAAGAATGTATACAAAAATAAATAAATTTTCATTCAAAAACTAAAATAAAATAGTTTAATTTTAAACCAAAAAGATTTATTTTTTTTTACAAAAAAAGGCGAATTTTCTATTAAAAACATTAAGCTTGAACAAAAAATAAAAATGAATTTTGAACAAAATGCCGAATCGTAAACAGAAAAAGTTGAATTTTAAACAAAAAAAAAAAGGAATTTTTAACGAAAATGATAAATATTGAACTGAAGAAGTTAAATGCTTAACCCCAAAAATACCTAAATTTTTAGTTAAAAATTTTTTCTCAACAAAAATTATGGAATTGTTAAAATTTTAACTGAGAAGATCAATTTTATTAGAAAAGTACGACCTTTTAAATAAATTTTTGACTCTCTGAAATACAGAAGATAAATTTTCAATTAAAAATGTGTTGATTACATTCTCAGTTTAAAAAACAATATTAAACAAGAAAGCAAATTTTTATAAAAATAGTTAAAATTCAGCAGTTAAATTTTTAAATCCCAAGATGAATTTTTAACTAGGAAAATTAATTTTCTACCAAAAATTCGATTAAAAATAAATAAATAAATTTTCAAACAAATATTTGAATTTTCTAACAAAAAGTTCAATGCTCGACTAGAAAATATCAAGTTTTAACTAAATAGCTGAAGTTTCAAACAAAAAACGTAAATTTTGAAAAACAAATAGTTGAATTTTCAACTGAGAAAGCTACAATTTTAATAAAAATAAATTTTCAGTTAACAATTTTTTTAAATCAAAATGATGAAATTGTTAAACTTTTATCCGAGAAGTTTAATTTCATTCTAAAACTACGACTTTTCAACTACATTTTTCACTCTCTGAAATAAAAAAGATAAATTTTCAATTAAAAATGAGTTAATTACATTTTTAGTTTAAAAAATAATATTAAAATTAACAGCAAATTAGACATTAGAGTAAAAAATTCAAGAAAACTGCTGAATTTTAAAGCAAAAAATTAATTTTTAATCAAGACTATTTATTTCATTAAAAAAAGGACGAATTTTTAGCAAAATATATGACTTTTCTACAAAAAAATTCTTAACCTGAATGTTAAACTGAGAAAGATTTTTCAGTTAAGAGAGAAACAAATTTTTGTTTCCAAATACTTAAATTTTAAACCAGAGAAAAAATCTTTAACCAAATAATAAATAATTTTTGTTAAAATATTTAAATTTACAACCAAAGAGGTGAATCTTTAAAAGGAAAATGTACATTTTTAATCATTAGTTAAATTTTTAACCGGAAATATGAATTTTTAACGAGGAAGATTAATTTAAAAAACCAAAATAATTTGATTTATTTTTAACCAAATTGTTGAATTTTCTACCAAAAATATGAATTTTTACCAAAATATACAAATTTTTAACAAATTATAAAATTAGTCCAATTTTCCCCAAATTTAGTTTAAAAAATAATATTAAAAAGATAGAAATTTTTTTTAAAAATAGTTAAAATTTAGTAGTTAAATTTTCAATTCAAAGATGAATTTTAAACTACGAAGATTAACTTTCTACCAAAAAGTCGATTTAAAAAAATTAAAAAAATAAAACTTCAAACTAATAATTGAATTCTTTAACAAAAAGTTCAATTTTTTTGACGAATTTTTGATTAAAACGATGAATATTTAACTAGAATAGTTGGATTTTATACTATGAAGACAAATTAAGAAAAAAATAATTTTCAACAAATTTGAGAAATTTTCAAACAAATAGTTAAATTTTTAAGTAAAAAGATACATTTTTAAAGAAATATGAAATAGCTAAATTTGCAGTAAAATAATACATTTTATAAAAGAATTATGGAATATTTAGCTGAATGAAAAAGTTAACTTTAAATCAAAAAAGAAAAATGCTTTTAAAAAAGCAGTAAAAGTATATTTTAACAAAAAGGTATTTTAATTTTAAATGAATTTGAATTTTGAATTTGAATTTAAATGGAAAAGACGAAATTTCAACAAGAGTTGAATTTTAAAAAGAGAAAGATTTTTTAGACTTTAGAGAAAAAAATTCATCAAAGCTGCTGAATTTTCAAGCAAAAAAATTAATTTGTAAACAAGAAGATTTATTTCATATCAAAAAGGACGAATTTTCAGAAAAATATATGAATTTTTTACAAAAAAAAATCCTTAACCTAAATGCTGAACTGCTTTCTCTTCTTGAACACAAAATTTAAAATTTCTACTAAAGAAAGGAATCTTCAACCAAAAATTTTTTTATCGAAATACTTAAATGTTAAACTAGAGAAAAAATCTTTAACCAAACAATAAATAATTTTTGTTAAAATAGTTAAATTTACAACCAAAGATATGAATCTTTAAAAGGAAAATGTAAATTTTTAATCATTATTTAAATTTTCATCCGAAAATATGAATCTTCAACTGGGAAGATTAATTTAAAAAATCAAAATAACTTGATTAATTTTTATCCAACTTGTTAAATATTCTACCAAAAAGATGAATTTTTACCAAAATAAACAAATTTTAAAGAAAGTATAAAATTAGTCTAATTTTCACCAAATTTAGTTTAAAAAATAATATTAAAAAAGACAGAAATTTTTTTTAAAATACTTAAAATTTAGTAGTTAGATTTTTCAATCCAAAGATAAATTTTTAACTAGGAAGATTAATTTTCTACCAGAAAAGTCGATTTAAAAAAATAAATAAATAATATTTCAAACAAATAGTTGAATTTTTTTAACAAGAAGTGATGATGAATCTTTAACTGGAATAGTTGTATTTTTTACTAGGAAGCCTAATTAAAAAAAATTATTTTCAACAAATTTGAGAAATGTTCAAACAAATAGTTAAATTGTTAAGTAAAAAATATACTTTTTAAAAGAAATATGAAATAGCTAAATTTGCAGTAAAATAATAAATTTTATAAAAGAATTATGGAATATTAAGCTGAATGAAAAATTTAACTTTAAACCAAAAAATAAAAATCTTTAAAAAAATGTGTAACAGAATATTTTAACATAAAGGCATTTAAATTTAAATAAAAAAGACGAATTTTCAAAAAGAGTTAAATTTTCAAAAGAGAAAGATTTTTTAGACATTAGGCAAAAAAAATTTAACAAAACTGCTGAATTTTCAAGCAAAAACATTAATTTTCAACCAAGAAGATTTATTTCATATCAAAAAGGACAAATTTTTAGCAAAATATATGAATTGACTATACAAAAAATGTTTTTGTCAACTCCCAAGGAATATTATTTTTCAAATAAAAGTTAACTCTCTACTAAATAGACAAATTTTTATAAAAATCGTTCAATTTTTAATACTTGAGTCTTCAAAAAATAAAAGGAAAATTTTACAAAATAGGTAATAGTTTTTTCTCCAACAAAAAATATTTTAATTTCAAAATAAAAAAAACTGCCGAATTCAGCAAAAAAATTATAATTTAAAATAAAAGTTGAATTTTCAACTAGGAAAGACTTTTCAGTAAAGAGAAAAGACATTGCAATCAAATTTGAATTTTCTACCAAAAATATAAAGCTATTTTTACAAATAAAAAAAATTTGCTACTTTATTTTATACCACAATTTTCAACCAAAAAAATAAAAAAAAAATTTCTGACTTAAAAAAATTGATCTGATAATTCCAGATTTTTCACCCTCTTAGAAAGTAACTTGCAAAATAAAAAATCTGATACACTTGTTTGAAGAACGACTGATTTTTTTCTGCCCCGATTAGCTCATTATTTTCACTTTCAATTTCCCTAAAAATATGAGCTTAGAATTAAACGGTGTTTAACTATAATAATCTGATGCTTTCACCGATCGTTAAAACGCGAACGCTGGCGTGCTGTGTGGTTGTTAGGGGTGTTTATCAGGGTCGCCAGATTTGTGTCAAGAACTTCTCTCATTCGTTCATAAAATACTCGGATTAGACTTTATGGAAATCCAGGATTAAGAATTCACAAACTTGATTATTTATTATATTTCATTTCATTTATTATATCTCACTCATTATATTTCATTTTTTATAGTTAAATAATACTGTAGATTACTGGTATAATAATTAGAGATATAAAAAAAAATCTGCCTGAGCCCGGGATTGAACCGGGACCGCCACTCTGCATGAGAGGTGCATTTATCTCAACATCTCTGTGCTGTAAGTGGTTAAGTCACCACTCACGGATAATGGAAAAATTATCAAAATTTTAAAACAAATTGTTGAATTTTGACCAATTTTCAGCTAACAATGGAATATTTAAATTTTTAGTTACACAAATTAATGTTCAAAAAAATTATTAACAACATAGTTAAATTTTTAACGAAAGAAATAAATTTCCAATCAAGGATACATCAATGTTAAAAAATTAATCCGGGTGATTTTTCAACTAAAGAGATAGATGCATTTTAAACAAGAAGATTAATTTTTTAGCAAAGAAGATAATTTTACAACAAATTTTTTTAGGTAATTTTAAATTATTTAAAAAAAAACGAATTATTGATTTCAAAAAATTAAAAAATTAAATTTTTTAACTTAAATAATGGATCTATTAATGGATTTACTAAAAAAGGTAAAATTTAAACAAAAATTTAATATTTAAATTTTTAATTACAAAAATTAGTTTTCTGTAAAAAACGGATTATCAAACAAGCAGCAAATATGTACTTTTTCAAAAAAATTATTGATTTTTAAGCTAAAAACGATCGATTTTAAACTAAACATGTATTATTTAAATTTTTAGTTATAAAAAATATTGAAGTAATTGGATTTTCAACCAAAAACACAAATTTTAAATGAAAATTTATTAGTTCTATTTTCAACTAAAAATAAATGAATTTTTAGTTGACAAATTTAACCAAGCAGTGGAGTCTTCTATTAGAAAAAAAAATTAATTTTCTGCTAAAAAAAGACAAATTTACAACAAAAAAAGTTTGAAACAAAACTATTGAATTTTGAACTCAAAACGATAAATTTTCAACCGATAGTGTCATATTTAATTTTTTTGCTTTAAAAAATTCTTGAAGTAGTTGAGTTTTCATACAAAAATATAAATTCTCAATAAAAAAAATTGTAATGTTTAATTTGCAACTGAAAACAATCAGTTTTCAATCAAAAATTCAAATTTCAATCAATTACTTGATTTTTTAATCGAAAAAATGAATTTTCTCCCGAAAAAGAGGAATTTGCTAAAAATACATGAATTCGCAAACAAATTTTGAAATGTTAAATTAAAAACGATCCATTTTCATGGAAAAAGAATATAGTTACATTTTTATTCGACAAAATTGAATTAAAAAAAAAATCAACCAAATATTACATCACATAATAATAGAATTATTTAAATAATATAATTTTACTTTCAAACAATTAGATTAATTTTCAATCATGCAGATTAATTTTCTATCAAAAAGACGAATTTACAAAAAAATTGAAATTTTTCATCAAAATTGATCAATTTTTACCTAAAACCGATCTACTTTCAGCCAACAATGAAATATTTAAATTTTTAGTTATAAAAATTAATGTTTAAAAAAAATCTTAACAAAATAATTCAATTTTTAACGAAAGAAAGAAATTTCTATCTAGGATACATCAATGTTAAAAAATTAAGACGGATTAATTTTTTAACAAAAGATAATTTATAACAAATTTCTTTAGTTGATTTTAAATTATTTAGATAAAAAAAAAGAATTTTCGATTTGAGCAAATTAAATTTTTAAACTCAAATAATGGATCTTTAACTAAAGAAGGCAAAATTTAAACCAAAATTTAATAATTAAATACGTAAATACGTAATAATTTATAATTAAATTTAATAATTAAATTATTGACTTTTCTTTTTTTTATGTTAATTTTCCGTTAAACAATTATTGAAGTAATTGAATTTTCAAACAAAACCACGAATTTTGAATAAAAAATTTACTAGTTGTATTTTCAACTAAAAATAAAAAAAGTTGTAGTTGACAAAATTGAACCAAGAAGTTGTATTCTCTATTTAAAAAAAATATATTTTCTGCTAAAAAAAAAAGACAAATTTACAACAACAAAACTTTGTAACAAAACTGTTGAATTTGGAACTAGAAACGATAAATTTTCAACCAAAAGTGTAATATTTCAATTTTTGCTTTACAAAATTATCAGTTTTATATCAAAAATATAATAATTAAAATTTCCTTCAACAAAATTCAAATAATAAAATGTTTTTTTTAAATAGTTCGAATGTCGAATTTTCAAACTAATTTTCAACCAAAGGCATGGAGTTTTAACTAAAAAAATTAATTTTTAAGAAAGCAGTTCAAATTCAATCAATTAGTTGAATTTTCAATCGAAAAAATAAATTTTCTCCCGAAAAAGAGGAATTTGATAAAAATACATGAATTTCTAAATTTTAAATTAAAAACGATTAATTTCAAGAAAAAAGAAAATAGTTACATTTTTATTCGACAAAATTGAATTTTTAAAACAAAAAAAATTTAACCAAATATTATATCACATACTAATAAAATTATTTAAATAATATAATTTCACTTTCAAATAATTAGATTAATTTTCAATCATGCAGATTAATTTTCTTTCAAAAAGACGAATTTACAAAAAAAATTGAAATTTTTCATCAAAATTGATCAATTTTTACCTGAAACCGATCTATTTTGAGCCAAAAATAAAATATTAAAATTTTTAGTTACAAAAATTATTGTTTAAAAAAATTATTAACAAAATAGTTAAATTTTTAACGAAAGAAATAAATTTCCAGCTAGGAAACATCAATGTTTAAAAAAAATTAATCTGGGTGATTTCAAATTTTTTTAGTTGATTTTAAATTAATTTAAAAAAAACGAATTTTCGATTTGAAAAAAATTAAATTTTTCAACTCAAATAATGGATCTCCAACTAAATAAGGCCAAATTTCAACAAAAATTTAATAGTCAAATTTTCATTACAAAAATTAGTTTCTGCGAAAAAAATCGGATTATTAAACAAAAATTGTATTTATTATTCTAACTAGCATGACGAAATTACAACAAAATATATACTTTTTCAACAAAATGATAATTGAATTTTTAACCAAAAACACGAATTTTAAATAAAAAATTTATTAGTTGTATTTTCAACTAAAAATAAATAAATTTTTAGTTGACGAAATTGAACCAAGCAGTTGAATTTACTATTAAAAAAAATTAATTTTCTGTTAAAAAAAAGAAAAATTTACAAAAACAAAAAATTGCAACAAAACTGTTGAATTTTGAATTAAACACCATAAATTTTTAACCATTAATGTAATATTTCAATTTTTGCTTTAAAAAATTATCAGTATTATATAAAAAATATAATAATTAACTATAAAAATAATTTTAAACAAAGTGATTCAAATTTTAATCAATTAGTCAAATTTTCAATCAAAAAAGAGAAAGTTGCTAAAAATACATAAATTTGCTAACAAAATTTAAAATTTTAAATTAAGAACGATCCATTTTCGAGAAAAAAGAAAATAGTTACATTTTTATTCGACAAAATTGAATTAAAAAAAAATTCAAACAAATATTATATCACATACTAATAAAATTATTTAAATAATATAATTCCACTTTGAAACAATTAGTTTAATTTTTAATCACGAAGATGAATTTTCTATCAAAAAGACGAATATACAAAAAAAATTTAAATTTTTCATCAAAATTGATCAATTTTTACCTGAAACCGATTTATTTTTAGCCAACAATAAAATATTTAGAATCCCAGTTAAAAAATTATTTTACGTAAACTATTTTGTTTCAGGAGTTAAATATTTTATTAAATATTCGCCTTTGTATTGAAAATTAATTTTTTAAAATAATAATTTGACTCTTTCACTTTTTGTTTCTTTTTAAAATGCATTTTTTTAGATAAAAATTTATCTATTTGAAAGCGTAATCTATTTTGTTCGAGGATTTAACCATTTTATAAAAAATTTGCTTTACTAAAATTGAAAAGTATTTTTTTCAGCTAAAAAGTTTAACTATTTTGTTCAAAATAATTCTCTTGATGAAATAATAATTTATTAGTTTGATAACTCAGTTCCTCTTTTTTAGCATAAAATTAATCTTTCTGCTAGAAAATTCATATTTGTGGTTGAAAGTTAATTTCTTTGGCTGAAAATTTAAATATCTGTTGAAAAATCGCGTTTTTTAACTATTAACTATGTTATTAAAAATTTAAGTACAAAATGTTTTTTGAAAAAAAATTTTTTTTATACAGCCTATTTTGTTGAAAATTCATGTATTTTATTAAAAACGTTCTTTTTTTATTCAAAATTATTTCTCTTGGTTGAAAATTTATCATTTTGCTTATAAATTCATTTCTTTAGTCAGAAATTAATTTTTTTTTTTTAAATGTGTGATTAATAAAAAATAATTTTGTTCGTGAAAATTTAAACATTTTATTTGTTTCTTAAAAATTCATCTTTTTGCGAAAAATTTAATAAAAAATTAATGAATTTTGTTGAAAGTTCTGCATTTTAAAAGAAAATTTATCATCTGTTTAAAAAATGTCTTTTTGCTTAAAAATTTATTTGTTTGGTTGCAAATTAAACTATTTTATTAAACGTTCTTTTTTTCTATTGGAAATCAATTTTTTCTAATGACAATGTCGCTCTTCCGTTTAATAAATATATTTTATTATAAAAATTTATTTATTTAAGAAGGTAACCTAGCGCTTGAGGTTTCAACTATTTGATAAAAGACTTGATTTTTTCAAATTGAAATTAATTTTTTTAACTGAAAATTGAAATATTTTGTTAAAAATTCATTTTATATATTTTGATATAAAATTAAACTTATTCGTTGCATTTTCATTTTTTTTTTGTTGAAAGTTCATTTTTCTTCTAGAAAATTTGCAACAAAACTGTTCAATTTTGAACTAAAAACGATAAATTTTCAACCAATAGTGTATATATTTACATTTTCAAGAAAAAAGAAAATAGTTACATTTTGTATTCGACAAAATTGAATTAAAAAAAAAATTCAACCAAATATTATATCACATACTAATAAAATTATTTAAATAATATAATTCCACTTTTAAACAATTAGTTTAATTTTTAATAACGAAGATTAACTTTCTATCAAAAAGACGAATTTCAAAAAAAATTGTAAATTTTCATCAAAATTGATCAATTTTTACCTGAAACCGATCTATTATCAGCTAACAATGAAATATTTTAATTCTCGGCTAAAAAAATTAATTTTAAACAAAAAAAGTAATTTTTGAGAAAATGGTTAAATTTTTGATAAAAGAGATGAATTTCAATTAGGCAAATGAATAATAAAATTACAAGAATCTTTCAAAACTTGAGTTTTCAATAAGTTAAGTTTTCTGAGTAGAAAGTTTTATGTTCTGATTATCGAGAAGCACTCGTAAACCTGAATTTTCACTCAGGATTCTAAGAGAAGAAAAGTTTAAGAAGCAGTTTATTAATGTTAAGAGACTTCAGAGCGCAAAATGATTCATAAACAGGAAATTTTTTTTTATTTTTTCAAGAGAATAGAGGAATGAATTTTTGAAAATAAAATTAATATAGGCACTATATTGTTTAAGATAAAAAATTGAATGTTTAGAAAAGATTTTCAACCTCAACTTTTAAGCAAAACAAAAAAATTATAAAAAGTAGTTAAATTGCTTATTATATTTTTTAACTAATTTCGTTAATTTAAACTAGAAGTATAAATTTTGAAGCAAATATTCAATTTTTTATCCAAGAGATAAATTTTCTAAACAGAAAAGATTAACTTACAGAGATGATCAGCTCAAATTTTCTTTCTTTTAAAATGAACCGAATTATTCTCCAAATTTTGAAAAACCTTTTGAAATAAATAAAGAATTGCCTTTCAAAATCTTACATATTTTCTTCGATATTTTAAAAAACATTTAGCATTTTTTATTTATTTAATTTTTCCGAATGAAAAATCATTTTCAATTGAATTTGAAGAAATGTTTTTTATGTTCTTGGTAGTTTTCAAAAATTTTAAATAGCTTCTTTTTCGAAATCTGTAAAAACCTACATTTAACTAAATTTATTATAACTTTCTGAAGATTTAAATTATTTTTGGTAGTTGAATTCAACGAAAAACTGAATTTGGAACAAAATAGAGAAGATTCATTGTTTCTCTAAAAAATATAAATTTGTCAAAGAAGATTAATTTTCAACTAAATACAATAAAAAATGTAAAATTTTAATTTTCAGTTAAAAAAAATTAATGTTCAGACAAAAAGATTACTTTGTTTTCAAAAAAATATAAATTTGCCAAAAAATGTGAATTTGCAACTAAGTGCTTAATTTATCTACTAGAAATGATGTATTTTCAAAAAAAAATTAAATTTTCAGTTAGAAAAATTAATTTTCAACCAAAAAGATAAATTCTAAAAAAAAATATAAAAGTGAATCTTTAAACAAATAAGATTTATTTTTAAACAAACTGTTTAATTTTTAACCAGAAAAG
>JAAAKG020172473.1:0-27235 GCA_010014905.2 Druon quercuslanigerum
CTTTCTCCCCTCCATCCTGACCTTCCCTATCTTGCCTTTACCCAACGCTCTACTCGGTAGCAGCGCTTCACCCCCCCCCCCCATTTCTGCCCCGCTCTTTAACTTTAATCCTCATAAAACAATATTATTTATCCTATCTGCCTTTTCTCTCCTCTCCGTCCTTAACTCCATTGCCCTTATCCTTCCTCTATACGCACTCTCGTCCCTTTCATTCCTACGCTCTCTCGTTTTATCGTCTATCATGTTCTCCATCCTCTCCCAAATACCTTGCTTCTAGCCCTCCCCCTGTCAGCTAATTCCCTTTCCGACCTGCCCTCCACATTCTCAAGCAATTGTCCCGCGAGTTCCCTTTTAGGCTGTCTAACTCAGGAACAAGAAGAGCATGTCCTCCTCAGGAACCCACGCAAAAGGAGAACAAGGATAAGAATATTAACTCCGAGATAATACGATACCCCTAGTAACCTCGGTGCCGTGCCTTACCACTCACACAATTGTGCCATGGTTGCACACGAGCTAGTCGATCCTAAGCCCTAGGAGTATTTGCTACTACCACCAAGATCTGCACCAACAGCGACTCCAGGCAGGCTCACGACGAGACCCTTCTGCGCACACCGCCGCGACCCTCCTACTCGTCAGTTTTCATGACGGACAAACCGTCTCTCAGGCCGCTGACGGTAAGGTATAGGCGCGACACTTCAGCGCCATCCATTTTCAGGGCTAGTTGCTTCGCCAGGTGAGTTGTTACACTCTCCTTAGCGGATTCCGATTTTTGGGCCATTATCTGCTTCATTTTATCATCTTTTTCCTTCTTTACCGACGCCACTTCTCTTTGAATTCCTTCTACTTGCTTTCTCACCTCTTTTACTGCCTTTTTCGATCTCTCCTTTCTAACCTTCGGTCTTCCCTTATACCTCATATCTGCTCCATCGCCCTCCTACGTCCTTTCTCAACCCTCTGACCTGGTCTATAAGCACTCTGAGAGCATCCTTCTCTGCCTGCTTGTCCATTATTATGGGGATGACTTTACTGTCTCTGTTCCTCTTCAAGGGATCGTTCCCTTTACTCGCTCCAGAAGCTCTCTGCCTTGATTTGGCGTTTCCTTCGTTTCGATCTTTCCCTCTCATTGACGCGCCACTCGAGACTGGACCACGTTCGGCTCACCGTCGTGGCCTGCTGGAAATTTCGTCCCCTTCGAGTTCACCACATGCACTGCCAATACTCTCACTGCCCCCTTCCGCTATTCCATCGGTAACTGTGACCTATCCACGCCAAGAAGTACCTACTGCAGCCAACCGATGTCTTTCATGGCCGTTGTCTTTCAGCCCCTGCAGACGTCCTTTACTCCCCCCAGCATCCCCCTGCACTACTAGAACCACCCTTGCCCACAATGGAGAACCAAACTCCGGACCACAAAAGTATCCTGCTCCCTTGCCAATCTACCCTTACTTTCCCTAATTAGGTATATACCACCACACAACTACAATGAAAATTAGTTTTTAACTCCCCAAATTTACCCTTCACAACTCTAATCACCTATTAGTCTTCCACCCTCACCCTCTACTCCCACCTTCAACACAAAATCCGCAAAAACTTCTCACCACTTGTCATTGCACACTTTCTCCTACCGCCGCGTATAACTATGTGTAGAAGTCAAAAATAAGAATTTAATGTCTTCAAAGGTAGGGTTGTAAAGAATTTAGGTGTCTTGAATGGACGATTGCTAGAAACTAATTTAAAATATCAATTAGTGAATAAAAACTTATAAATATTGTGATTACAACTCCCTATCCTTTATTTACCAGTCTTCTATATTCCAGCAGCATATCCTCCAATATTGCCTACTTTCGTTTCTTGTCTCGTTTGTTTTCCTACTATTTCATATTTCTATATGTCCCTTTCCTTTATCTCCTAGTTTCTCGACGCCTCATTTTTTACTATATTTTCCCTTTCTTCATCCCAATCCCATCATACTCCGTCTATCTATATTAACCCATACTTAACACATATTCTCTTTCTCTTTTTTCTTTCCTCCTGCGCTATTTTCCTTAATTCTTACTACAACTTTCTTTCTACCTATTTCAATTCATCTTTTATTCTTTCCGGACTTGCATACAACAATCTCTTCTTTGTCACCACTTCCATCTTATGTTCCCATTTCTTCAGTTTAACCAGTACCATTCTCTCCCCTTTTCGTTCTTCCCTTCCTACACTTCGCACTTTCTCTATCTCTACCCTACATTACTCATTTAAGGTACTTTTTCCACTCCTACCTTCACCTATTTTCCCTCTAATCTTAGTCTCTTTATCATTATGATTCTTTCTCTTTCCTTTCTGTTATTTTTTCTTTTTTTCTTAGACTTTTCTTTTCCCTATTCCCACTCTCCCTATTCTCTCCCCCACCAAAATCCCTGCTTGAGCTTTCCATTATTTCTATTCTAACTTCCAGTTTCTCTGCCTTTCTATTAGACTTTTCCCATATTCTAACCTTTTCTCGAGCGTCTGGATCCTATTTTTCTAGATTTTCCCTAACTTCTTCCCATTTCGTAATTTTTCTCTTAAACTCTGCAATGCCGCGCCTAATTTCTTTCTTTTTTTCCTCTCCTCGTTTCTTCTGCTTTTCTTCATATATTCCTGTTACTTCTAACATTATTTTTCGCACGTTACTCAACTGTAAACTTTTATCTTC
Organism: Druon quercuslanigerum; assembly: GCA_010014905.2. Classification (NCBI taxonomy): domain Eukaryota; kingdom Metazoa; phylum Arthropoda; class Insecta; order Hymenoptera; family Cynipidae; genus Druon; species Druon quercuslanigerum. The sequence continues at coordinate 2,687 of JAAAKG020172473.1, forward strand.
TATCTGCCCTCTACGTTCAACTTTTTCTTCGTCGCCCCTCTCTTCTTTCTGCTCCGCTCTAATTTGTTCCTTTCCCGGTGGAATTTTGTACATTCTACGATTCTTATCCTATTAACAGACTTCTCGATTGATTCAAAACTTTCGGCCCTTGATCTCTCCCTTTTTACTGTTTTTATATATTTTCCCGTTTTGCCGCCACGCTTCGGTTTACAGAACACTTCTTCGTCTGAGCTCCCACTATCCATCAAACTGATGTAACAGATTTTAGATTTAATTTCTATAACATGCCGCTGATTCCTATCATAATCATATTTATGATGTCAATTTCTCAAATAATTATTACAGATTACAATACTTACTTTCTTGCTCATTGAAACTATTTGTATACAAACTAGTAAGCACCATATCACTTTTTGGTAGGATTAGTCTTTCGAATACAGATGCACAACATTTTGTTTTAAAAATAATAACTTCTCTGCTAAACCATATTAAAGACTATTATGTAAATGTGAAATTTCAGTATTTTAATATGAAAAACTCGAATGTTTTAACTCTTTTCCGTGTTCTGATACACAAGTATGCTAAACTTTGATTCATTTTTATCATTTTTTAGAATAGAAGGCCTCTCAGTATATGAATTTAATTACAAGCCGAGATAACCCGCGGATACATGCGAATTTTGTTAGAAGTGCTCGCATTTGCCTGGGCATTTGGCCAGGTGAGAAGAAAACTGCAGAAAATAAAATCTCATGTTCAGCCGGTTTTTCGATAGCCGAGTTTGAAGGCAGAAATTCGACCCTACCCACCAAATACAAAGAGTCATCTTCGGCGTCAAGGCTTCTGCTCAACATTTCATAGTTAAAACGCAGCGAATGCACAATCCGGTCATACTATACGTCGCAGATGGTCACCAATTTAAGTGCTATGCGCGCTCGAAAAGGCTTAACAGCAGGATTCTTCTCGAGGCGAGATCATTTACTATGTATTTTCTTAAAAACTTGTAAACATCGACAAATTTTACAGGTTTTTTCCAAAGTTACATTTAAATGTTTGGAGCTACACAATTATTGATTCTGTATAGTGAGAGAGTACCCACGCAAAGGCATGTACAAATAAAATTTATTAAAGTAAAAATTAATGTCATGGTATTTTGATAAACCTTATTTCTAAATAAAATAATTTAATGGAAATGAACTAGTCGCGCGCGGAACGAGCGTATGAGGTTCTAGTGCAGTTTTAAATTAAATTACATTGTTAAAAATTCATAGTTATGCTTTGAAATTTAAATTGCTCAGTTGATAATTTATTCGTTTTGTATAAAATTCGTCTTATTGGCTTGAAAATTTCACAATTTGGTAAAAAATTTTTCTTTTTACTCACTTTTAGGGTTTCGTTGCCCCGAGCTGAAACCCTTGTAGTTTCGGTCTGGTATCTATCAATCAGTTCGTCGTACTATTTTTAAAGGAGGGGAATGTAGATGGAGTAGGAAAGGGAAAGTTTTCTATGGGAAGGTCTTAATGACTTCATGAAGTTTTTTATTAGATAATTTCAAAAATTAATTTTTTTTTAATTAAAAAAAATAGTTACGATTTTATTAAGACTTAAACAGGCTCGACGATAGCATTGCTGGTAATATAAGTTTTTACAAAATTTTAATTGCAGAAATTCTAAAAAGTCATCATAATTGTTATCATGAACTATTAGTTGCGTCGCTCTGCAAATTTGAAGTTTGAAGCATTTTTGACGTGATCAAATATTACTAAACGTTCGACGATTGCTTTAAGTCTGACGTGGTAGCGGGGTACTTGGCAACGTCGCAATTACGCACCAAACGCAGAAAGGCATAACGAGAGCTCCGTATTCGCAACCACAGCTTTTCGTACCTGCCCGTTTTTTGTTCTTTTCTTTGGCGGCATAAGTTAAGATTTCTTCAAATATTGAAAGGCTTTTATTTATATTGGCACTCCAAAAAATTGAACAAAAAGTCTGTAAATTAAACAATGCAAATAAAATAAAGTACCAACTGTTACCAATATTTCTCAAGGAGTGGGAAAGCCCATGGCAGTGTTTAAAAAAGAATTTTAAATGAATATATTTTTAATATATGATCTTATAGCAAACTTTATTGTGCATTTTTTGTCGATGGAAAAAAGTTTTAACTTTCTTTTTTTTCGAAATAATGATAAAAAGAAAGATTTTTGCGCAACGTTCAATTTTCATCTACTTTAACTTCGCCTCCCTCTAAATAACAAGCTATCTAGAGTCTTAATTTGCAAAATTTATTGACGTAAGTGTAAGCAACCAAAAACTTCCAGCCGACGAAATGTTTAACAAAATCCGTAATTGTCGCAAAGCGGTATTTGCAAAGGTATCTTATCCTTTCCAATAAATTCGAATCAATGGTTTTTATTCTGGGTTTTCAAAGAATACACTTAAGTTTTTGCGAAATTTACTAAAAATGTCTTCTCGATAACTCTCCGGTATGATACTTTGCAAATATAAAAGAATTATTTATTAAAACAGTTCTCAGAAAGAAATGTAGAGTTTGGCTATTTTTCAACGAGTACCATCAATTTTTGGTTACAGCATTGACTAAAAATGTTTGTTTGAAGACTTTGCACTATGATACTTTATAAATTGATAACAACTAATAATTATTTAAACAATTTTTATAAAAAAGAAAATACCGTACAAAAAAATCATGGTAAAGTCACAAATTCCTGGAATTACCCGTCCCCACTATAAGCATATGAACAAATATGTTCAAGTATTATGTTACACCACTAGGTGTGGTTGGGGGGGGGGGGAGTCATTACTAGTGTGACGCTTATGTTGAAGTGAAATACTACATACATATACATAAATGATATGTATATTGTAATAAGGTCAATAAATACCAATCAGTAATTTCGACAGAGCTCTTCCAGCAAATCGCGAATCGAGGCGATTGGAGACGGAAGAAATATTTTATGTGTCCGTGTCTAACTGTGTCGTTGTCGTCGTATGTAAACTTGATAAATTTCGACAGAATTATCGTATTTGATTGCGCTTTGGCACACTTTATAAGGATGTAAAAAGAGAGGGAAAGTTCGTTAGCCAGCCATTTTGGATAAAAATTAAAAAGTTAGATCATTTAAACATTTTGAATACGATTTATCAAGTGTTAAAATTTTTTATCAACGGCTAGTCGTAGTGCCTTTTTGGGTAAATAGAAAATTATTAGAGTTATACTACTTATAAAAATTAAAAAATCAAACGAAAATAAAAAGCAAGTACAGAAAGCGAAAAGAGGGAACTGCGAAAACGGAGAAGTACGTAGAAATGAGAAATAATTTAAGATTGATCTGTGAGAATAAGAAACAGAAAAAGGAAAATGATCTGGAAAAGGAGTTTAGAAGTATTAAGACAGGGAGGAATGTGTAGAAGATAATAAATAGATTAAGGAAGCATAGAGTGGGAATAAGCAAAAAGATTAAGAGTAAGGAATGAATGCTTTTTTTAAAACATTGTTTTAGAGATCATATCACGAAAGAAATATGATGAAAGTAGAAAAACGAGGAAGGCAGAGGTGAAGTGGTTGGCTGCAGGAGGTAGTGAAGAAAGTATGGAGTTGTAAGGAGTTTCCAGGAGAGTTGAGAGAGTGTTTCATAGTGTCACTGCATAAGAAAGGAGATAGGGATAGGCAGGAAAGTTACAGAGAGATTATGCTAATAATTACGGCATACAAAATATATGCGATGGTGTTGGCGGAGAGGCTACGGAAGGCTGTCTAGTGGAAAGTAATATTACCAGAGACGCAGGTGGGCATCATCTACGTTCTGATTCACGTGGTAGATAGAAAATTAACGAAGAGGGAACTTTATGAAGAGACGAAAGATAGAGTGAGAGACAAGGATGCCCGATTGGTCCAACACTTTTTGCATTTTAATAGCGGATATGGAAAGTAAGCTAGCGGCTAAAGTGGTAGGAAGAGTTAGGATAGGAGGGGTTAGGACATATTCAGCACAGAACGAGAAGGCATTTTAAAGGACACACAGCGGAATGCGAAAAAGTCCAAGGGTATGGTATTCAGAAAAGGAGGCGGACGGGATAAGCGAGGAGAGAGCAAGTGGAAGGGAAAGATGGTGTAGTTGGTGAAAGAGTTTGTGTACCTGGACTTACTGTTTCTAGCTGGAAAAAAAGTTGTTCGCACTCGATTTTGAGAGGACGATAAAATCTTTCGAGCCGCTAGTGATGAGTCTCTTATTTTATAAGGTCGAGGTGTAAGGATAGAATTGAAGAGAGACGGTGACCAGGATACAATAAAGGTATGTTAAGTGCACACTGGGGTTTGAAAGGAATATGCCTACTTAAATTGTCAGGAGGCAGAAGGGAGGACAAGGTTAAGGATTGCAGAGGAGAAGGCAGAGGTTAACAATGTGATGCAAAGTGAGAAACTTGGTTCATGTGTGCGAGGCGAGGCGAGGCGAAGCGAAGAAGACAAGGCTATAAGTGCGATCAGTCTTAGCGATAAGGTGTGAATGGATTTTAGTTGCTAAGACTTAGTTAAAAGTAAATTCTGTAAAAAAATTTGTTTTTTAATTTAAAAATGGAAGTGTGAGGAGGTCAATTTTTATGGCCAGCAGGCCGAAAATGAAACGCTTAACTATCACATGCTACAATAACATTTTATTCACCAAAATATTTAACCTAAACTATATCTACAAATTTTCTTGAAACTACTTTACGCTCGGATGCATATTTTTATTTTAAGTCGTAAAAAATACCATTAAAAAACAGATTAAATGTAAGGAAAAACGACGCAAGTTTCAATTAAGTGTTTAATAATAACTTTTTTTCACAGGATGCGCAATTTTAAAATTTTTAAAACAAGACAATGAAATCCCGATGTTTCAATGCAAATCCATATTAGGGATTTTCATAATATACATTTATTTTAATTATACATTTTCAGGGCAGTTGGGAATAAAATTTAGTGACAAGTAAGATACGTGAAGGCAACGTGTTCATTAAAGACGAAGGAATTTAACAAAAGAGAATTCACAATCACCAAAGTATAGCTGTTGATAATAGATCTTCAATTTTGAAAGGTCTATGCAAAAATGTGGGGAAAATCCAAAGACCGAGCGCCCTAGGATCGTTTCAAAGTTGCGAGTGAAGTGAGCCGCGCGCTATAAGAATATCCTCTCGCAGTGGGCAGATTTGGTTAAAACGGGTTTGTCCTTTACATTGTTTCGAAACTGTTTTTTCACCTTCTAAGTCATTTTTCGAAACAACGAGACGTAGATTGAAATTCTTATATCCGAACTCCTCGTTTATTGAAAAAATACTTACTAAATAACGTTCTGCTCTTTTTGAAGCGAAATCCTTACTTTGCAGTGTTTTGATCGATATTAAAAAAAACCTAAACTTATGTATTTCTGAAGTTTTCACACATACCTACATACTCTACACATTATTATTCCTGCCTTTTCGCTAAGGCTATTTATGTTCTTATTATATTATTTATTCAAAACTTTTACTCGGGTGAACCCGGTTATACGTCATATCCACGGACTAAGTCAAGTGACTGATGAGATCAGGATGTTATTAGTTACTCTAATATGATGCTTGAAACCTCCTGCGATGATGCTGTAGGTATATAATTACGAGCTATCGCGAGAGTTGGAGGTGACAACAGTCACCCCTAGATGCTTTCTTAGAACTACCATCTTGTTTCAAACTTCGCGCTTTCGTAATACAGACGCACATAATCCTCTTTCATTGTGGTATCCCACTTTATGCTCTCCGACGGTATTTCTGTCCTATAAATGTATTTCTCTTGTTCATTATTATTATTAATATTATTATCTTTAGGATCTCCAAATGCTGCCTGTGTTCAAGATATTGAATGGGACTTATGTGAATATCACTGGATTTCAAATGATTCCTAACGAAAAGCTACCACTGATTATAAATACGGTAAGTCGCATTCTAATATTCAATGAACCTTTATTAAATATGTGAAAAAAATCAACTTATTAGCATGTGGAGGAGTGGCATTATTCAGGAACAAAATGTTTCACCGCCCAGGTAAAAATACATGATTAGTTCAGTACTCTCTCAACACAGATTTCCGGAGTTTAATTACTGACCGACTGCACTCGGTCAGTCCTAGGTCAGTAGTAGCTTACAATTCTTATGGCTGCTAACATAACAGAACTTGTGCAGTATTGTATGCCAGGAATGCGGTATCACTTGGGAACTACTGGGATACTGAAATACTTAACTAAAAAATGTAATAAAAAAGCATGAACAGATTAGTAGTATTTTGACTGAAGATTATAATTGTGTCATTTAGAATTACCATTGAGGGACATTCTATTTCTTTGTGACCGCACTGCTGCACGTTACTTGCATAACTTACATAACATAACATAACTTAGTTCGGAAAAAGGATTAGATTACGGCATTTTATTAAAATTTCATTTTCGGTCATGTAAAATGAAATAGGGTAATATTTGATATGAAGTTATCAAATAATAATAAAAGTACATTCGAATTTAATTCGAGATTTAGTCAGAAATAATATAACTGGATAATAAAGATTACCTGACAGTTGGTAAAATGAGATGTGCATTACCTGCCAGTTAGGTAAAATGAGTCGAACTGTTAGTTACAGCTTCAAAGGAAAAAAGTCTACCGCTCTACATATGTGAATTCTACATCACCCATGTAAAATTTCATACGCCAGCGAAAAAAATGTTCTTGCTACAATCAGATTCTGTGGAAGGTCATCCACTACTACACACATCCTTACACAGTTTAACTTAAACAAATACATTAAATTACAATACAGTACATATAATATAATCGCACGCTTTTAACACTTAGAATATCGAGATAAAAATCTCGGTTATAAAGTTAAAGTATGAGTACGTCAGGGCGTTCAAAAAATTTCTGGTCCCCGTCTCATGGAAATTTCTTGTTTTAACATTTTAATTATAAACGGGGTTCTAAATTTAGAGGAAGTAAATAAAATCATTGGATAACTTTTTAAATAAAAATTTTGTAACATTAAAACCCTAAATTATTTAATTTTCATTATCTTATATTTGTGTAAAGTTTAACATTAAAAACTTACGAATTAAATTTAAATTAAGTCTATTAAATATAATTAGGTCGGAATTTAAGGAATAAAATAAAAAATGCAAACTAATCTATATATTTGCATATTTTTTAAAGTCCTACAATATTAACCGAAACTTAAAAAGGTTCTTGTTTGTACGGGTTACTTGGTTTTAAACTTCAGCCCTGACAATGTTGACGTCGCTAGCGATTTTCATTTTACCTTACTGTTGTGTAATTTTTTTCATAATAAAAGCGAAAATCTGTACAAAGTTCTGCAAGCTATACTTTCTTTTGCGTGAATCGTTATTATCACACAATAATAAACATTATATAATTCATTTAATAAAAATTCACATTTTTTGTGTTATTTTATGATATACTGGTATGGAAATAATACAGTCCTTATATCAATTAGTACATATCAGATTTGTCACTTTAGGACTTGAGATTTTACATAGCTCTTTTGCAATATTTATAGTTCTGTTTCATATGAAATCTTACAATAATTGTAAACTTGATCTAAATGCATTAATATCCTGCATTTACCGAACTAATTGAGTAAATTTTAATGAAAAAATTTTCTCCATGTAAGCCACAATATTGAATGATTACTGAGATTTGGGGTGAGGGGGTCATTAATATATTTTTGTATGCAGATAATTTTTTAATAAATGTTATTTCATTAAAACCATACCAAATCAATATTGTGCCTGAAGGAATAAAAAAATTGAAAAGCTTTATGATCGTGATAACGATTTCTCTAAAATATGTGTCCTTAGTTTAATTAAGTCCTTTAATTAAGTTTAATTAGGTCCTTAATTTTTTAAATTAAAAATTAAAATTCCAAATATTTTAAAAGTTTTAACACAATGAAAATTTCAGAAGATTCTGGAATATTAGTTCAAATAAATTATGATTTGTCATAATTTTAAGTTTTCATATATAGGAATTAAGTACGAAATATAAGTTCACTAAGCGATAAAAATCGAGAATTTGATTCTATTAGGATTTTAAAGTCTTTGAACCTGTATGAAATGGTACGCGGTTTTTAAAATATATAACGCAGTTTTCTGGTTATGATCGAAAAATTTAACCAGAAGATCCAGCGCCATATTTTCCTCCAGACTTGATTGGCTTTTCATATAGGGACCAGAAAACTAGAACAGAGTTTCTCGGCTCGCGTCATATGTGATCAATACTGCCCAGAAAAAATTAGTGTTAAGCAACTCTAATAGAGTTCACGGTTCGTCCCTCGCTCTCCAACTAACACACCCTCCTTGGAGAGTAGCATGGGTCAAAAAGGGATAAAACCGAAAAAGCTTAGTCATGCAAAGAAATTTTTCGGTGATCGAGAAAGGGTGTAAATCGTGTTTTAAATTCATCTTCAAATTAATATAATTAATAAATAAGAAATAGATATTTTATTCAAAGTATCCCAAAAATAAGCTAAGGATTAACAAAATAGAAAAAGGATGGATAGCCGCTTTAAAAATAATAAAATATTCTATTTTATATAGAAAATAAACCGCTCATTTTACTTGATGTTATTTATTTAATTCCAAAATTGATAAGATAGGAAATGGTCGGACAGCAGCTCTATTTTGAAAAAAATTCTTCAGTCTGCAAAAAAAAGAAACCGCTAATTTCACTTGATTCTATTAATCTAATTCCAGAATTGACGAAATAGGAAATGGTGGGATAGCCGATCTACATATGACAAAATGCTCCATGAAACATATCAAGTAAACCACTTGTTTTACTAGATACTAACATTCGAACTCTACGTTATTAGCAATCGCGAATGACTATAGGAACTGATAATATCTTGAATACAAACTTTGAAGATTAAGGAATCTGCTCTCCAGGGTATATTAAAAATAAAAAAGAAGTGCCACGTCAACGGCGAATTCAAAGTATGTTCAACTCCAAAACTCCAAAACGTCCATTGATATTGACGCCATTAACGAAATCTATTATTCTACAACTCAAATTACATGAAGAAAAGCCGCTTATCAGAGAAACTATCGCTTTACCAATGACCCGGCCAGAACTTGAGAATAAAAGAGAATCACACTCGGACAGTAACCAATTAATTCAACGTGGCCTCGCAATTCGCGAACGACGTACCCCATCGCATCTTACTCGTTGTAGGAATACTGGCGGACTACTTTTGATGCAGACAAGCGATTATTGGGAGAACCGACCACTCCCCTCAGATTATTCGACCTGGTACGATCATTAGTCCTTTTCGACATGAGCGGGAATCTCATCCGCTCATTGCCCTCGTTGTGCAGAAAGCCACTGCCCTGATGACCGTATCTTTATGTAGGAGGGATACTAGCTGGAACTAGGTGATAGATTTCGAGCCTTATTTTCCCTCTCCTTCGTTGACATCGCAGTGCTCCGGACTAGCACCGCTCCTCACATAAAGCACAGATAACAAAGAAAATAAAGAAAGTATTAGTTTAATCTTGAATTAAGTGCTACATGCCCCTGGAGTTCTGACCGTTTTTAACGGAAAAACTTCATTTGATTCCGAAAAGAAAAAAGAATACCTAACCATTAAAATTCTTAGCCCTTATGAGTCTATGTTGCTTTCTGCCAAGCCTTTTCTGTTTAGGGTGTCAAAGAAAATGAGAAAAGCTTTTTACAAAATGTTCAGTTGAAAACTGCAATATTAAAACTCCTTCCGCCTGGAAGATGCCCAGGGGCCCTTATTAATTTGCTAATCCGTTAATGATAAGACTGCTCTTTTGAGAAAACGGCTTCTCCAATCAAGGATTATTTGGAGAGAAAAAAGAACAAAAAAGGCACTAACAGAATAAAAATACTGCTCAGTTAGTGCGTGTGATCGTCCACACACAGGGCAAGTTCAAAGAAAAAGCGTAGCGGACAATTATAGTCGTCAATCAAATGATAATTCTTCCGAATGCGATATGCGGAACGAATACTACCCACTAATACATAATGCAGAGGTGACAAAGGAAAAGAGAAAAAGGAAGGTATGTGTAAACCTTTCCTAGGAAAAAGAAGTGTGTGTCTAACTCGGGAACAAGAAGAGAATGTCTTCCTCAGGAACTTAAAACATATCTAAGCAAAACGAGAACAAGGATAAGAATATAAACTCAGAGATAATACGATACCCCTAGTTAGACGGTGCCGTGCCTTACCGCTCACACAATTGTGGCATGGTAAGTACAAAAGTCTCGGAGCTGGAGGGTCTTCGGGATGGCGTTGAAGCGTATGCAGTCCACCTTTCTGGAGGTCCAGTCGATATTGTCACCGGTCACTGGGGTTGGCATCAGGATCAGCCGCTCAGTTTGAGGAGTCGTGCTACTCACGGGCCAATGGCACTTCTTCCTTTGGTGATCTTAAGGAGTTCTTCATGGTTTAGGAGTAGGGCCTACGGAGATGTGGCAGATGGGGTGCATGTAAAAGGATTCTATCATATTTTTTTTGCGGAAGGAAGCGAATAGATAACTAGGTTCAGATATGTCCTTCCGCGACTGCCTGCGGATGCGCACCTTTCTGAAAGTATCGAAAGGTTGAGGAGGATCCAGCACAATCCTTTATTGCATTGAGCACTCAAGGTCCCTGTCGCGGCGGTATATGCCTCTTGCTGGGTATGTCTGTAGGGATATCGTATGGGATATTGTACCTAGCGCTCATAGTGCCCGATATTGCACTACAATCGTATTACCTGTAAATACAGCAGGGATGTACCACCTGGCGCACGAGTGAGTTTCTTTCTCCAATCTCCCCACTCCTCGCGGCCGCGTCGCCTCGTAACTCGAGCTTCGCTCGACGATCACTTACTGTCCGGCCAACCAATCGTTCGCATGTGCGACTAACTGCAGGACGCGCAATTTCCTTAAGGCTGAATAAAATATTTTTCATTTGTTGCGTTTACCCATGTAGTGAATTTATTTAAATCAACCTTCTGCCTAGAAATCGTAGAAATTTACTTGGAACTTCTCTTGACTACGAGTGCAGGATATATACTTAGTAGGACGCCATAACCACCTTACAGGGCAATAACCTATAACTGGTGATCCCGTCTCAGAACATACTACAAAACTGCCACCACAACTCACACAATGGGTCGGACCGAGACTTTTCTCACGCATTTTTCCTGGACGCTTTAAATTGTAACATAAAGGACGAAAAGGCTTTGGAAATCTAACATTTTTTTGGAGGATAGTAATAGACGCCAACACATGCATATTTCAAACTATTTTTTTTCTAAACGGACAAATTTTTCAAAGGCAAGCAACATGGATCACAACTACCTGGGAACGGCCTAACCATTCCTGATAACGAATCAACATCCATGTCTTCAGAGCCAGCCGTTTTTACCGAGCTTCTTTCCTGAATAACAAATATACAGGCCAAGGGCCCCGAGGTTAAGGCAATAGCCAAAGTTCAAAAATTTTACAAACAGGATCCAGCTTGTTAGTTCCTTATCGTCGAGGCATCCGTAGCGCGGTCAAAAATTACTAGCGAAAAATCCAATGCTCAGGTCCTAATTGCTGAATTAGATCCAGATTTCGTCGCACACGTTAAAAATATTATCATTCGCCATCCCCTAGACTTGTACACTCAAATCAAAGACCGGCTGATAAGAACTTTACAATTTCCAGCGAGACTAAACTTCGCCAGATTTTAAAAGGAGAAGTAGTCAACGAAGGGAAACCTTCGCTTCTGTTAAATCGCCTCAGAAGCCTCAACGATAACGCGTGCAGCGACAAAATCCTAAAATCAATTTTTCTGGAGCAGCTTCCAAGTTCAATCCGTGCTATCTTGGGCATGTCCCAAGTTGCCGACCTGTCTGCCCTCGCGACCTTGGAAGACAAAGTTTACGAGGCCTCAAATCCATCCGCTTTTCAAACCTTTGCGGTGGCCCATTACAGTTCCGTTATTTCTAGCACGCCTAACATATGCTCGACATCGGTCTAACAGTCCACCATGGACTCTATCGCGGCAATATTTGCGCAGCAAATCAAGCAGTTTGAGGAACTTTCTCGTAGAATTTCACAACTCGAGCATCAACGCGGGCGCTCAGCAGCCAGATCCCATTCTCGCGACAGATTCGGCGCGCGTAATCGCAGCAAATCTAATAATAGGGGGCACTTATGTTTCTATCACGCCCGGTACCGTCAAAATGCTCATAAATGCCAAGCACCCCGCTCGTAACAAAAACCGAAAATTTGACATCAGAAAACTAGCAGCGCCTTATCGAGTGGAGACTCTCGGTTCAGCGCGAAATTCTAAAAGTCTCCATATACGCGATCGTGACTCAGGTTTAATTTTCTTGATCGACAGTATCGCTGCTCCCAGCCGATCAAAAAACTCACCGAACTAGCATTATTCGTGGCCAATGATTCACGAGTTCTTACTTACGGCAACAAACGCATTAGCTTAAACTTAGATCTGCGTCGCGAAATCATATAGAATTTCGGCATTGCCGCAGTTCCCTATCCCATAATAGGAGCGGGTCTGCTGGCTCATTTCAGCCTCGTTCCGTCCTTACATAAATCCAAACTCGTTGATACCAAAACCGGCTTTAGCACCAAGGGTTTCCTCAAAATCGCTCCAATCTTCGGAGTTAGCCTCGTGGACCGATCTGCACTGTTTTGCGCAACATTATTCGACTTTCCGGAACTTACGTCACTTTCGCAGGTAACCACGTCGCTGATAGAGCAAGACGGTTACACCCGGACAAACTGGCTGCAGTAAAGGCCACGTTCCAAACCCTAGTAAAGGACGGCATTTGCAGACCGTTGAGCAGTCCTTGGGCCTCTCCCAATCAACTGGTTCGTAAAAAGAATTAGTAATGGCGCGTATGCGGCGATTACCGCCGGTTGAACGCGGCAACCGTTTCTGACAGATACCCCGTTCCTCATCTTAGTGACTTTCCAGCCATACTTTTCGGTAAGAGAGTTTTCTCAAAAATAGACTTGCACATGGCATATTATCAAATCTCTGTCGCGCCCGACGATACGCAAAAAACTGCCGTCATCACTCCCTTTGGACTCTTCGAGTACACGAGGATGACGTTCGGACTATGTAACGCAGGCCAGACCTTTCAGAGGTACATCCACCAAGCTTTGGGGGACATGGACTTCGTGGTTACGTACATTGACAATATCCTCATCGCTTCCTCGAACGATGAAGAGCATGAAAGCCATGTGCGAACTGTTTTTCAGCGTTTAAAAGAATTCTCCCTCCGCATGAACATCGTTAAGTGCCAATTTGGCAAATCGGAACTCGATTTTCTCGGGTACTCCGTCATCCACCAAGGTTGCTCACCTATGCCTGAAAAAGCCGAGGCTATCACAAACTTTCTGCACGCCGCACAAACTCAAGCTCCTCTGAATCGATTCCTGACGGATTCGCATAAAAATGACAAGAGGGTCATTCAGTGGACAGACGAAGCAAGCGATGCGTTCGAACAAGTCAAACAAGGCCTGGCTAACACCATACTGCTCGCCCACCCTTCGCACCATGCCGAGACACGTCTCGTCACCGACGCTTCAGATTCCGGTATTGGAGACGCCTTCGAGCAACGGGTTGATGGGGAGTGGAAGTGGCTAGACTTTTTCTCCAGGAAGTTTTCGCCCGCTCAGAAAAGTTACGGTGCATACGATCGGGAACTGACGGCCATTTTTGAGTCCATCCTCTACTTTAAATACTTTCTCGAAGAGAAAAGTTTCAGGGTCATTACCGATCACAAACCGTTAATTTTTGCCTTTTTACAAAAATCTGAAAAAGCCTCACTGCGGCAACAGCGACAGCTGTCTTTCATCTCACAGTTCACCACCCAGATCAAACATCTTTCTGGAGTGGAAAACGTCGTCGCTGATTCATTATCGCGAGTGGATGCAATCCAAATTCCGTCCGATTTCAGCATCTGTGATCTGGCCGACACCCAAGAGTCCGACGAGGAACTAAAAACGCTTCTCAAAGATTCGAAAGGCTCTCTGACTCTCAAAAAGATTCAATGGGACTCCGGGAAGTCGGCTATCTTCTGCGATTTGCTAGGCGAAACACTACGCCCGTACATTCCGTTATCATTGCGAAAGCGTATATTCGATCTTTTCCACAATGCGAAACATCACAGATTAATGCAAGCAATGCAGCGCTTAACAGTAGTCCAAGGTTTCACGTCACAACCATCTCTTACCAGCTGACTTCGTGGCACCAGACGGTCGTTTTCATCATGTCCACATGGACATCGTGGGCCCATTGCCCCATGGGCTCCTACAATTTGTAGAGCCTTTTTCTACCATTGGATCGCTCGTTATGGCACACCAGAAACTCTAACCACTGATGAAGGCCGCCAATTCGAAGCTCAGGTATTCACAGCCTTACTACAACTAATCGGTTGTAAACGCATCCGCACCACCGCTTACCACCCTGCCGTAAACGGCATGATCGAGCGTTGGCATCGATGCCTCAAGGCAGCAATTATGCGTCATGCTGAACACGAGTGGTCGCAATCACTGGAAACCGTTCTTCTGGGACTCAGGTCTAACGTTTGAGACCTTGGCGCGTCTCGGGCCGAATTAGTTTTTGGCATTACTCTGGAGCGGCCTTACACTGGTCTGCACGAAGTCATAAACCGAACTTCTGACCGCGTTTACGAAACCGATGTCAACGGCGCTTCCTGATGTAGGTAGATTTTTTATCGAATTTTTCTGTTTCATATTTATCAAGATCTTAACTTACTTGATGTCTTTAAATTAAAAATAGGTATAATAATAATAATATCTATACAGAAGTACGAACCACTTGATTGCACCCGCACATGGTTTAGGCCAAAGAAATATTTCTTTGGATAATTGGGATATTTCTTTGATTCAAATATTGAAAATTTGGATGCGGGAAAATAATTTTTTGAGCCTATAAAATATTCGCTTGACTTTAAAATATATTTCTTTCAATGAATTCACATTTCCTCATTCTGAAGAAGTATTCATTCCCACTCATAGCACACCGATTTGGAACAGTGAGTCATTCACTTGGTTTAAAATGTGTATTTTGCTCTTCAATTAGTATTTCTTTAATTCCAAAAAAAAATTTCCTCTCGCAGGAAATATTTATTGAAGTTTAAGGTGCACTTTTTTCAAACAAGAAAAAAATTTAATTTTATCCGATCGACAATAATTTCAGTTAAGAAAATATTTCTTAGAATTGAAGTTATATTCAATCAGTTAAACTGATTGATTTTTTCATCTAAATCTCTAATTTTATTCTTTTAAAGACATCATCCATTCGCTCAAATGATATATCACAGTTTGAAGTAATTATTTATTTGCTTCAATATTCTATTATTTTTCATACAATCAAATGATTTCTTTGGATCAACATGTACGTCTGGTCTTCTAGATAATATTCTCCAACGAGCTTTTAACCGGCCAAAAGCATTTTCCACTGTCATCCTTACACTACTAAGCCTGTAGTCGAAATTTTTGTGTATAAAAGGCATATTATGTGTGATAAGATGAGGCTTCATTATCCGTGTTTGTAAAGAAAAAGCTGCATCAGCAATAATGTGATATTTTGTGTGTACTGTTGGTGTTTTATGATGATTATCAAAAAGATTAAATGATTTGCTCGTTCGAAGCACTGAAGCGTCGTTGCATCTCCCTGGAGCCCCAATGTTAAAGAAACTGAAATAAAATTTTTATTAACCTCCTTGCTCAATTATGATATCTCTTATTTATGTTGTGTTATTTTTACTTACGTAAACTGTACTTCAGCTATTTGTTGTTGTTTTTCTTCAGTATGTGGAAATTTGATTAAAGTCTCATAATGCATTATCACTGCCTCACAAAAAGCTTTCAAGATAGAGCCAAGAGTACTTTTTGATATGCCATAAAGATCAGTGACAGTACCAAAATCAACATTTCCTTTTAAAACAGTGATGCATGCCGCTACTCATTTATCAACTGGGATTGCATATCTGTATCTTGTATCCTTTTTTGGATGTACGGCCTCAAATCATCAAACAAAAGTGAAAATAATCCTCTAGACATCCTGAATTTCATAAAAAAATGTCATCTGAAAAATAAATAAATGTATCACATGTTAATAGCATGAACATATATTTTAAATATCAATATTTCATAATACATATTTATAATTGTATGTAACGCATACCTCTGTACAAGGGTACACTGAATTCCCAATATTTTCTATTACTATTTAATAATAATTCTGGAGAAACCCAAAGCGATCTTTAAACATTCGTCTGCGACGTGTGCGTAAAATTTTGGCAAGCACAATTGCGTTTTTCCTTCTTGCACTATCGATCATTTCTCTTTCTTTCTTATACAGAAATTTTCGAGGGTTGTTTATAGTTAGAATTTGAGTTGAAAATTGCAAAATTGTAGTTAGATTTTCGCCTATATTATTCATTTTCAGGTTAAGGCAGCGAATGCGTCGGTACCAAATCAACTGTGAACATTTTGAAATGGTCGCTCACTTCATTCGTCATGCTTGCCAACCGCACGAGAATATATTTTTTTGAAAAGTATTTATTAATGCAGTCTAGCTGGCACTCACTTAATCTTATCAGAGTATTAAACCTTGCTTTAATACAGTCTCACTTATGCTGTAGGTGTAGACAAGGCATAAGCAATTGTGTAATATATTATATATATTTTGAAAAAAGTGGTCTGAAAAATATAGAGAATATGAGAATGAATCAAGTGTTTATTTAATGTATTGAGGTTGACTCACAAATGTATAAATATAAATATACACCATTCACATTAAATGGAATCTGCTTGGAGACAGGTAATTGGAAATATTCATAATTGGAAAAGTGGAGAAATAGAGATGAAGATTTCTTTACCTTGATGTAATTCAAGATTTTGCTCTCGTAGAGGCACCCTTCACCGACACGTATAAATAAAAGGATCAATTGACTCCGAAGAATCAAACTAAAGAGACTTGAGACTGAATCCCGAGATTATGGAGATGATTTGGAGAGTTTTCGGGCTACGATGGTCCGGGACAGATGTATTGCACTGTCTTGGTAGAATCAGTACTCTTCTCTCGCACGGATTGAAAGATGCCGGGTCCAGAGTTAGGCATTATTGATTTCTGGATTGCCGATGTCCAGTAGGATTCTTCACTCCACTCATCAATATCTTTTAGTAATTGCGTGTGAAAGCGTATTACCTTGAAGTGGTCATGTTATTGATCCGAGGTAGCGCTTTTTCCTCTATCTCTCTTTGTCTATGTCTATATCGTTATCCCTTTATTCCTACAATTCTCCGAACCAGATTTGTCTTTAAAGTTGTCAACCCCTTATCCCTTATGAGTTATACACACAAACATATATTTATAGTCACTGGGTAGGTGACACATACATACATACATACACACAGACACTTTCGTAAAAACTTGTTTTTCGGGTTCAAGGGCTCTCAAAACGTGGAGAAAAAGGTGAACCCAGTATTCAAGCACAAATTAACACATGTTATGAATTGATCTCCAGGGATTGCTGTATGTTCAGAGATTTCCGTCCATCTCTCTCTCTCCCTTTCTCTCTCTCTCTCTCTCTCTTTCTCTCTCTAATACCCCGGATGACGAGATTGACAGGGATGTGATTGATAATGTTCACTGCATCTAAAGATACTAGAACATAGTTCTTTGGTAATACTTGTCTTTTAATGTTTTTTTCTACAAAAGATAGACTGTCCTTGACGTGACAGTCATTGTTTCCAATGAGCTTATTCAAAATATTGGATATGTAAGATGCTAGGTTATAAGTGGGGCTAGTTATCGTGGAAACAATTAATCTTAAAGGGTTACCAGTTTTATGAATCTTGGGTAAACCGTAAGCTCTTGGAGTGACAGATGTGTAACACCTTAAAGCTTTAGCTTCTTTTGCAGTTCTTTTTCTTTTTCAGTAGTAGAAGTATATTCAAATTTAGAAATCTTATAAGTAGGTATAAGTATCATTCAAAATATTCAACATTTTAGCTTTATAATCGGATTTTGATATGATTACAGTAAAATTGCCTTTATTTACTTTTAAAAAAATAATATCAGGTTTGTCTTTCAAAAATTGTGTAACTCCGTTAGGTATCAAATTGCAACTAAATTTTTGCTGATTCCGCCTTTCAAGAGATGTAACATGGTCCATGATTAGCTGAGTGCAACGATTCCTAATAGCATTTTTATCATTAAGGGAAAGGTTGAAAATTCCCGTTACAATGGAAGTTAGAAAATTAAAAACTTGAAAATATTTTGTTCATTGATCGAAACCTGAATGAATTGATCTCAGTGTGACAATATCAATAACGTCTTCTGAGATATTATTGTTAGTGAGATTTTTGAACCATTTTTACTGCTTTGAAAATTACATTTTTTGTTTTTCTATTCCTTTAAACAAAGAAAATTATTGATAGATTTTGTTTTACATGCTTGAAAAAACCTTTCATAGTTTAAATATTCAAAATACATTAATTTTCGGAGAAAATCAAACGCAAGGAATTTATATAAGATATTTTTAATTTTATGTAATTTAAAATTAATATCAGTGAGTGAGAAATGGATATCGTTAAGTCAAAGTTTGAACTACATAATTTGTTGTTGATGTGTAAAGGAATAAAACCATCTCTTCTGCAACGAAGAAGGAAGATCTTTTGATTAGTGGACTTAGGTTTTCTTTTTTGTAATGTAGACCATTCTTTCATAAGAGACACCAACCAAAATCCATATATGAAAGTGATGAACTGGAAAAGAATCCCATTCGAAGTAAAACATGTTGATGAATCAGTCTCGACCTTGCATTTATGTTAGATCACTCGATCAGTCGTCGATTGGAAAAGTCAGTTAGAATCAAAAACAAACAAATGTTAGGCGTTTTGTTCCTGAGTTTGGACCCTCTTTGGTAAATATTTTATGACAGTCAAAATCTTCAAGACAAAATCAAAAAATGTATAACATGAGAACGAATTACAAAACGAAAAAAAATAAACCAAAAAAGGAAAGTTTGAATTTTTAAGTAAGCAGTTAAAATGAGTGAATTAAATAAAAGAAGAGAATTTACTCGAATATGAGCATTTAATGGTGCGAAAAGTTTGTTTATAAACAGATTATTGACATTTAAATGGTTCACACTATTTAAATAACTATAAAACACATACCTTTACAGGAACTTCATTCCAAATATTTTAGGTCTGAAAAAATAAAATTAATGATTTATTATATAAATAAGTAATTTATGTGACGTTGACAAACATGATAAGACGTAAAATTTATAAAATTGTTTAAGAACATTTTTCCAGGTTGGCAAGATTTTAGAGACACAACCGGTCGCCAACCTGGCTGAACGTCTAATAAGGAATAACAAGGAAAACGAAAGCTGAAGAGGCAATCAATACTGAAATCGATTCATAAATAATTTAAACCTTTCAAATGCGATCAAAAGAAATAAGAAAAACAGGGTAGTTAAAAATTAAAAAAGAAGAATTAAGAGGAGTAAGAGGAGTAAGAGGTTTATTTTTCCGAATTCTCCGAATTTCAGATCCAGAATTCAGACCAAAAATATATAACTTATTAAATATACCTTAGAAGACAATGGATACCCTTCACATTTAATTTATGACTGTTTTAAAAAAGAAACGTTACGTTTTTATAACTCTGAATCTCTTACCAATAATAAAAACCAGAGAAGAATTTTGTAGATTTTAAAGTTTGTCTATATATCAAAGGTTAATCAGACAAAATTGAACAGGTTTTACGTCCCCATTATATAATGACAATTGTCAAGCCAATCAAAACCTCTGAAAAGTTTTTCTCCACGTGAAAGGATCCACTACTAGACTTTAAACGAACGGGCTTAGTATATAAATGCAACTGCTTTAATTGCACTGCAGTCTACGATGGTAAAACGGGAAGAAAATTAGAAACTAGAAATAGAGAACATCAATATTTAATAAGCAATTTCAATAACAACAATCATACAGCTCTTATTGAACATTTTTTAGATACCGGTCACCAATTCGACTTTGACGATACAAAAATGTTAGCTTATGAGAAAAACAAACCTCGTCGTAAAGTTATTGAAAATTATTATATATATTTTATATATAAATTATTTATAAATTATTATTATATATTTTTAAGCCCCCTGTTTTTCCTATTTGTTTTGATCGGATTGGAAGACCTTGAAATTACTTATGGATAAATTTCATTATTGATTGCCTTTTCAGCTTTCGTTTTCCTTGTGGTTCCTCAGTAGACGTTCAGCCAGGTAGGCGACCGGTTGTGTCTTTAAAATCTTGCCAACCTCGAATAATGTTTTTAAACAACCTTTATACATTTTACTGCTTATCATGTTTGTGAACGTCACATAAATCATTTATTTATTTATTAAATCATAGTTTTTCATTTTTCGGACCTAAAATATTTGGAATGAATTTCCTGTAAAGGTATGTGTTTCATAGTTATTTAGATAAGGTGAACCATTTAAATGTCAATACTCTGTTTGTAAACAAACTTTTCGCACCATGAAATGCTCATATTCGAGTAATTTCTCTTCTTTTATTTACTTCATTAACTTATTTTAATTTTTTGCTTAAAAATTCAAACTATCCTTTTCATTTTATACATTTTTTGATTTTGTCTTGCAGATTTTGACTGCATAAGATATTTTCCGAAGAGGGTCCAAGCTCAAGACCGAAAAGCCTAACATATGTTTGTTTTTTATTGTAATTGACTTTTCCAATGGACGACTGATCGAGTGATGTAACATAAATACAAGGTCGAGACTGATTCATCAACACACACACATACATATATATATATATATATATATATATATATATATATATATGCATTACAATGCGAAGTCGGCAAAGTGACTCTTCACAGAAGTAAGACTTACTACATGAAATAGTAATTCTTCCTCTCTCTGCGTTCGACGGTTACTAAATGATGCTATTTGAAATTTACTACTATTTGACATTGTTCATCCTACTCGTTTAAAAAGTCAGTTTTACTTACCAAAACGCAAAATAGTAAATTTAACAACATTTACAGACGAAGAGCTGCCCTTCAATTTAAAATAGTTAGGGATACTGATTTAGAGAGTTGTTCTAACGATCCACTTTTTTCCGTAGGAATTTTTATTGTTCAAATTTCAATGTGTATCGCCAGGAATCATCCTATAATTTAAAATAGTTAGGGGTACTGATATAGAGAGTTGTGGCAGGCAATGGAAGAGAGGGGAGTGGAGAGAGACCTGATCGAGAGGGTAAGAGAGGTATATGAGGAGACGAAAGATAGGGCGACTGGAGAGGAGGGAATCTCTGAATGTTTCAGGATGGATAGAGGTTTGAGGCAGGGGTGCCCGCTTAGCCTAACGCTGTTTGCAATTTTAATCGCAGATATGGAAAGTAAGCCAGCAGCCGGAGTGGTCGAAGGAGTTAGGGTAGGAGCAGATGACAGTGCTGCTAGCAAAGAGCGAAGAGGCTTGAAAGAAGATGGTGAAAAGGTTAAGAAGGAACTTCGACAAAAATAGGTTAGAGTTAAATGCGGATAAATCGAAGATTATGGTGTTCAGAAAGGAAGAAGGGTGGTAAGGGAGGGGAGTGGCAGTGGAAGGGAAAAGCTGTACAAGAGGTGAAAGAGTTTGTGTCTTCTTCTTGTTTGTGGGCTTCTTCTTTCGGAGCAATGGGGGAATAAATGGGTATATAAAAGAGAGAGTGAAAAGGGCAAATGTGGTGATGAGGCAAGTGTGGAGACTGGGAAAGAGGTTGTTTGCAGATTATTTTGTAAGAAGAATGTAATTGTTTGATTCGCTAGTGATGACTGTCTTATTCTACGGGGGGAAGTGTGGGGGTGAAAGGTAAGTTAGAATGTAAATAGGATACAGTATAGGTATGTAAAGTGGACACTGGGGTTAGAAAGGAATACGCTAAACTATATTGTCAGGAGGAAAACAGAAAGAACGAGTTTAGGGATTATAAGGGGCACCCGAGCGTGTACATATGAGGACAAAATTTTTAGAAGAGGTGGGAAGTAAGCCGGTTAGGGGATCTTGGTGGGAGAAGGAGCACACACGTAGGGGTGAGAGGATGGAGGTGGAAAGTAAAGGGTATTTTCGAACGAATGGATTGCAAATTGAATAAATGAGAAGGATAAATGAGGAAGGAAGGAGGGTGTATGAGTTGATTAAAAGAAACAGCATGGAGAGACAGAAGGAATTCGGGGAGGAGAGAATAATAGAGTCAAGGTTTAATGAAAACTATATGTGTATTTATACCAAGGGAGAGAGTGTTATATTTGTGTGAGAAACTGGAGCAAGGAAGTCAGGAACTTATAGCGGGAATAAGATGCGGATGCATGGAGAGTTATAATAGGTTCTGGCTTTCTGGAGAGAAGAAGATATGTGAATTGTGCGGGAAGAGGAATGCAAAAATGGAACACTGATTGTACGAGTGTGAAGAGGTGGAAAGGAGTGGGATAAGCATGGAGGTATTGTTGCGTGAAAGGGGGGTTAAGAAAAATGTACATATTGTAAATAGTAGATAAGGATTAGGGATTATCTGCGGAGGCAGAGGCTGGCAAGGCGAGGCAAAGCTAGAAAATGGCATCATGCGTGCAAGGCGAGAAAATATCGACATGTGTGCGAGGTGATGCGAAGCGAGGAAGGGAAGGTCGGCTAAGAGATAATGTGTGCAGGGTACCCAATAAATATGGCGGTGACCCCGCCACCTATCCAATGTTTTAACCACAATTTTTCAATTTTTTAAAAACATACGTTATCAAGAAAATCTTGGTTATTGCGTCGTAATGCGTTGAAATCGATTCAATAAACTTAAAAATATTATCATCAACAAACCTAGTAGTTGAGACAGAGATGACAGTATAAAAATAGCGCGGGAAAATTCAAACTTGTTTCACACAAAAACTCCTCTGTTATTGATGAAATATAAGCTATGAGACAAATCTGCATAGCAAATAAAATAAGTTTTTATTAAATTATATAAAATGGATTTTCATTTAATAATTAAACGTATTTTTGTATGCTGGGGTAAAAAGAACACGCTCACAGTTTTAGGAAAATGGATGCAGTTTTATTGTACGTTTCAATAAATGTATGTGGAACTAGAATTTGTTTTTTATATCTTATACTATTCGTAACTATACCTATATGAAATAAACCTATTATATCACATTCATTAGAAACTTATTTGGTTCTTTTTGATGATCACATATCGTACAAATTAACTTAAAATATACTTTAAAAACTTTCTTCTAGATCAAAGAATTCCGAAAATCTGCTGAGCACATTAGATGTTCGTAATCCTGCAAGAATATCATGATTGCCCATTCTTTCGCGGTAACTGGTGCAGGATACATGTCTTTATAATTAAATTTGTCCAAAATTTTTTGAGAGGGCGAAAAATCGACGCAGCACGTATTGCGTTCAAATAAATGTAATCTGATTCGCATCAAAGACGACAACATATGCATTTTAAAATTATTTCGTGCCTTCGTTTTGATTCCATTCATCACAGAAAAAGCTCGCTTGACTACAGCATTACTTGCTGGCAAAGATCCTGCGTTTTTAAATACCAGCACATCTGGCCAAAAATCAAAACTGCTTTGTAAAAATTTTTCATTTGTTAAATGAGATTGCCATATTACATTGAGAATATCGATGCATTGATTTTCAACCAAAGCCAACTTTTCAGGATGAACGAATAAATCCAAAAATGGTGATCAAATTTGTGCATTTTTTTAGATTTGTCAGCATCAACTTGATCGGATGCAATTTTTTCAAATTCGGTTCGACGAAGAAGACTCTGAGAAAAAAAGTTATAAACCTCATGACATATGAAGTCAATACAAGTTGGAAGTTCTTGTACTGCTTTAGCACAACTATTGTCCAATGAATGGCAAACGCATCGTACAAGAATTAAATTTCGCGAGAATTCATCTCTTAATAGAGTGTACAACGAGTGTTTACGACCCTAGTGTCCCTAACCCAATCAATTTTTTAAAATCCGATTTGATCAAGGAAGCGAAATCTTTCAAGTGATTAAAAAGTTGATCCGATTTCGTACCCGCTGATTGAATAAGCCCCAAAAAAGACGTAACTAATCGTTTACGAAATTCGCTGAAATAACGTATACAAGCGCAAAGATATTGGGTCACAGAGTTGTCCGTCGATTCGCCCACGAATTCGCGATCACGAATTTTATCAAATTACCGCATTTAGTCTCATGGAGTTTCAATTTACTCCCATCAATGCCAAGAGTGCTTAGCAAATCAAATAAATGATTAGCGGTCCGGATAGGTGTATGTGAGGCGATAAACATGGCAAGGTGCAAGTCTCTTATTTTATCACTCTTAGATCCCAAAACTTCAAAGATGTTAGGCAATTGACGTTGTCCTTGTATAGGCGCAGAG
>JAAAKG020172484.1:0-27234 GCA_010014905.2 Druon quercuslanigerum
GTTAAGGAATAGGAAGAAGGTGAAAGAAAAAATGTAAACCCTTAGGGGACACATTAGAAGCTTCCACTAACTAGTTAAAAAAAAATCAATCGAAAATAGTTCAATCTTAATTAAAATTATTTAACCAAATGGTTGAATTTTCAGTAAAAAAAATTAATTTTTAACAAAAAAAGAAACGAATTTTTAATCAGTTTAATTCAACCAAAAAATATGAATTCTCAATCAAAAAGATAAACATTTAAACAAAAACATTAATTTTTTAACCAAGAAGACGATTACAAATGATACATTTCTAACAAAAAGTAGATTAGTTAAATTTTCAGATAAAAAATTAAGTTTTAACAAAAAAATAAGAATTAAAAAAAAAATAAAAAAGTTCAAAAACAGTTGAAGTTTCAGTACAAAAATACGATTAAAACAAAAAAGATAATTTTCGATCAAACAGTTGAAATTTCAACTAAAAAATGCATTTTTCTCACAAAAATTAATTAATGTAGCAGTTTATTTGTTCAATTTTCTACCGAATTTTTTTAATTTTCAAGCCAAAAAGACGAATTTGTAGAAACCAGTTCAATTTTCAACTAAAATGATGAATCTTTAACAACAAAAAAGTTAATTATTTAAAAATTAGTCGAACGTTAAATCAAGTAGTTGATTTTTTAACCACAAGAATAATCCTCTCTTAAATAGTGGAATCCTTGACCAAAACTGATTAATAAACAACCAAATAGTTGCGTTAAATTTTTGTTTTAAACTAGGAACAATTTTCTACCAAAAAATACGAATTTTCAAGTAGAAAAATTAAATTTCCAATTTAAAATATCAGTTTTTAACATAAAAACGTAATAGATATATTTTAATTTAAAAAAAACCTAATTCTCAGCCAAAAAAAACTATTTTTCAACAAAATACTTTAATTTTCAACCAAATAGTTTTTTCAACTACAAAGATTAATCTTAAAAAAAGGAATGTTTAATTAAAAGATTTCAAAATTCAACCCTAAAGAAGATTTCTAGTCCAATAATATTAGTTTTCAAAAAATGCAATAGATAAATTTTCTACCAAGTAGTTGAGTTTTTGGCGAAAAAGATAACTTTAAGAAAGTAGCTGTAATTTTCCACAAAATAATTAAATAAACCAAATAGTATATTTTTTATATAAAAATAGTTTAATTTTCTTTTTGCCTTATATTAATTTATTTTGTATCTAAGTGAAGAATTGGATTTTATTGGATTTTAATTTAAAACTAGCTTAGAAAATTATTTATTCAAGTAAAAATCGTTTTCACAAGTCGGATTCGACATACTCTTTACAATAAACGATCTTGGATCGCATTTTTTAAATATATATATATCCGACAGTCATGTGGTTATAAATCACCGAAAATTTCGGTAATTCGTAAGAAAATAGAGGTGGTGCTGGTCACGTAAACTTCGGTGAGTCTACGTTTTTTCTTCCATCCAAGCGAATAGATTTCATTGAAATATTTCTTACAGAAATGTCGCTATGCCTCACTCCATAGAAAAAATAAATGAGAAGACCTGTAACAATTTCAATTTATAAATGTAAAATGTTGTTAACATTTTATTATTTGTTTATGTTAACGCTTGAGTTTCTAAATGTCTAATTAACACAAATTTCGATGTTAAACCGATTATTTCGGAAAAATACTTATTGAAGAACAAGAAAAAATTTGCCTCAGCCGAGATTTGAACCCGGAACGCCACCATCCATGACTCGAGCGTTGACAAATTACGTTCTTCAAAAATTATTTGTCCGAAGTAATCGCTTTAAAATCGAAATTTGTATTAATTAAAACTATTTCTGAATATATGTGGAATTAGAGACTACTTAACGTTTTGTAATTTTTATAATTATGTTAGGGACTTTACTTAAAATATGTAATAGATCCAGGGGGGGGGGGTTGTGACATTGTATTAAGATTTTTTGGTTGCAAATTAAACGGTTTTGTTAAAAAATCGTCTTTTTGGTTTAAAAATTCAAATCTTCGTAGAACAGTAACCTTTTGTTTTAAATTCATATTTTGTTGCTGATAAGACAACTGGAATCTTTTTGGATGAAAACCATTTTTTCTGATAATTTGTCTTATATTGTCTTATTCTTCTTTTTTAGTAGAAATATTGCATCTTTCTTGGATCAAAATGCAACTGTTTTATCAAAAATTTTACTATTTCCTGAAAATTTTTGATTTAAAAATGCACCTGTTTCAGTAAAATTTTCATATTTCTCGAAAAAAATGTTAATGTTAGGTTGCAAATTTAACAACCTTGTTAAAAAGTTATGCTTTTTGGTTAATAATTCGACTATTTAGCAAAAAATTAACTTATTGTTTATCTTTATTATTTTTGTGTTGTAAAGTGAAATGGAATCTTCTTTGTATGAAAACATAACTATTTTTTTATTCTTTTGGTCTAGAGAAGATTTCATCTTTCTTCAATAAGAATGCACCTTTTTGATTGAAAATTAAACTATTTTGTTAAAAAGTTATAGTTTTTGGTTGAAAATTCTGCTGTTTTGTTAAAAATTTAATTATATTGTAGAAAATTTACTTTTTGTTTAAATTTCATATTTCGGTGTTAAAAAGGGAACTGAAATCTTTTCTGGAAATTAGTTTTTTATATAAAATGCATGTGTTTTACTGCAAATTTAACCTTTTTTAGATCAAAATTCAACTATTTGCTAGAGAATTTTAGAATTTTATTAAAAAGTCAACATTTTTGGTTAAAAATTCGTCTTTTTGGACTGAAAATTCGATTTTTTTCGAAGAAATTTATTTCTTGTTTAAAAATTCATATTTTGATCGTAAAAGCCAACTGAAATATTTTTCAGCTGAAAATTCAACTATTTTTTTGAAGTTTTTTTCTTGTTTAAATAAAAATTTATCTGTTTTAAGAGAAATTTCATTTTTTTTACAAAATTGCAACTATTTGGTAGAGAATTTAAGAATTTTGTTAAAAAGTCAACCTTTTTGGTTAAAAATTCATCTCTTTGGATTGAAAATGCAATGTTTTTCGTATAAACTTATTTCTTGTTTAAAAATTCATATTTTGATCGTGAAAGTCAACTAAAATATTTATCAACTGAAAAGTCAACTATTTGGTGGCAGATTAAACTGTTTTGTTAAAAAAATTAATTTTTAGTTACAAATTCGACTCTTTTCCTAGAAAATTTACTTTTTATTTAAAATTTTTATTTTAAAAAGTCAATCCAAAATTTTTTGATGAAAATTCACCTTTACAAATTTCATCTTTCTTTGATAAAAATGCAACTATTTAGTAGAGGATTCAGCAATTTTGTTAAAAGGTCATCCTTTTTGGTCAAAAATTCATCTTTTTGGTAGATAATTCAACTAATTCGTTAAAAATTTATCCATTTTGATTGAAAAAATTCGTCTTTTTGGATTAAAAATAAATTTTTTTGTAGAAACTTATTTCTTGTTTAAAAATTCATATTTTGATTGTCACAAGTCAACTGAAACCTTTTCTATTAAAGATTTCAACTATTTTTTGAAAAATTATCCTTTTGATTTAAAAATTGATCTATTTTAGTAAAAATTTCATTTTGTTTAAAATTAAAATGCAACTTTTTGGTTAAAAATTATTCTCCTTTGCTGGAGTGTTTAACTATTTTGTTTGGATGATTTAGTTGACTCACTTTGTTAAGAAATAATTTTTTTTCGATTTTAATTTTTTGTTGAACATTCATCTTTTTGGTTCAAAGTTGAACTATTTTGTTGGAAATCAATCTTTTTTAAGTAGAAATTCAACTACTACGTAATTAATTAATTTCTGGTTAAAATCCGGACCCTAGCATATTTTGTGTTAAAAAATTCTCTTTTTTTGGTAAAAAATAAATTCCTTGGATTGAACTTTCATTTTTGTTGAGTAAAAGTGTATCAAGTTTCATGGAAAATTAATTTGTTTTTTAAAAATTTAAATTTTGTAGCGAAAATTCATTTTTTGGCGTAAAGATTTAGCAGTTCTTATAAACTTTTATTTTTTTCTTGAGCGAAAAATCCTTATTTGTTGAAAATTCGTTTTTTTTATTTTAAAATTCTTTTTTTTTTGTATAAATTTCATCTTTTTCGATTGAAGTATAAACTATGGCACTTTGTTGTTGGAAATTGGTAATGCTAGATTAAAATTGTCAACTATTATGTTAACAATTTGCTAATTTTATTTAAAATTCAAGAATTTGGTTAAAAAGTCATCTTTTAAAGTAGAAAATATATTTTTTTGTTTAAAAAAAAATTAATAAATTTGAAAATTTTAAATTTGTACCTGAAATATATAATTTTATTCACGTTATAAAAGATTCGATGTTAAAAGTATTACAAGATTAAAATGCTGGTATTTGATTTTTAATTTCCCTGTCAACTAGAAGTGACATTCATATTTTCCGCAAAACGAAAATAATTTTTTTTTTAATTCTTGACGTTCATTTTAAATATTCTATAATACAACAGAGCAAAACATTTTAAAAAAATGCATTTGGAAAGAAATACTTTCAATTTTACTCTGAAAAATATCGATTTTTTTACCAAAAATAGTTTTGCTTTCAGTTGAAAAAATATATTTTTCAACAACAACAAAAAACGTATTTTCAACACAATAGTTCAATTTTCTACAAAAATGATAAATTTACAAATAAAATTATGAATCTTCAAGTATAGTTAAATTTTAAATGATAAAGATGAATTTTCAACGAAAATTACGAATATTTCACTGAAACACCTTAATTTTCAATCAAAAAGATGAATTTTCAAACAAGAAGGCAGATTTTAAAATAATTAAAGCAATAATAATTCTAGTAACAAAAAATTACGTACAGAAAAAGAGGGAATATGGGTCTCAGAGAGGGCCTATAATCAGTTAAGTAATTCAATTAAGTACGTATTTTATTTACCAACTATCATCCAGACGCCGAAACGCACCCACGTCATTATGTCCAGCATCATCATTAAGTAAACGTTGATTAAAATACTGAGGGCTGGTAAAAATGGCACCAGAGGAACCTAAAAATATTTATATAAAATTTGAAAAATTCTTCTCAATTAATAAATATATTCTGATTAATTACTTACAGAAAACGTGAGTCTTGTTCCAGAAACTGGTTGCAGATATATGCAAAAAAGTACAGTGACTAAGGAAATTATCAGAAGAATCATTGGGACAATAATCCACATTTCGAGATTGTTAATATCGTGTGTGAATCTTGCGACCAAGGATGTGAAGCAGACACAGAGAACGACTAGAAATAAAAATATTGTGAGTAATATTTAATTAGTTACAGTGTAAATTATTTATTTCTCTTTTAGCACGTACTGGGAAAACCTGGAATTATCAGGAAATTTGAGATACCTGGAAAAATCTCAAGAGAATTTTTTCGAACGCGTGCTTAATTTTTTTTTAAATTGCAATATAAAATTGAACAACACTGATTCTTGACTTGTAAAAGTGGCTTTATATTACTCTATTTAACTATTTTATTTTAATTGAAAATTTAACTATTATATTTTTGGTTCAAAATTGATCGATTTTTGTTTTAAAAATGTATACATTTTGTTGAAAATTCATCTCTGGTTGAAAATGTAACAATTTATTTGATAAAATAACAAAAAATACAACTTTCAGGTTTCAGATTTTCTACAGAAAAATTCAACCAAAAGAGACCATTTTTTTTTTAGGGCAGTTAAATTTTCAACGAAAAAGTTCATTTTTAACCGAGGAAGATTTTTTTAACCCAAAAGAGTTAACTTTATTACAATAAAGATTAATTTTTAATCGAAAGGACCAATTTTTATTAAAAACAAAAAAGATGAAATTAAAATAGTTGAATTTTCAGCCAAGAAAGGTACGTTTTAAACTAAATGGTCGAATTTTCAAACAAAAAAGATTAAAATTCAAACATTAATAGTTGAATTTTAACCCGAAACTTTTACATTAAAACAAAAAAAGTTCATTTTCAATTATGAAAGATGATTTTTCTACCCTAAAAGATGAATTTTGCACCAAAAGATGAATTTTCAACCTGTTATATTTCAACGTAAAAAACTAATTTTTAACAAAATAATTGAATCCTTAAACACGTAGATGAATTTTCAATAAAGATAGGTGAATTTCAAACTAAATTATTGATTTTTAAACTAAAAAAATATATTTTTTAAATTTAAAAAAATTAATTTTTTTACTAAAATGGAGTCTTCAAATATTCAGTACAAAAGATAAATTTTCCACAAACAAAAAAACTAATTTCCAATCAGTGAAATTAAACAAAAAATTCGAATTCTGATTTTCTCAATCAAGTTTAATTTTCTAACTAAAAAGACAAATTTTCAACAAAATATTCGAATTTTCTACTGGAAACTTGACTTGACCAAAAATGGAATAGTTAAATATTTAGATTTAAAATTAAGTTTTAATAAAAAAAAAAACTAATTTTCAACATAAAAAGTTATTTTTTAATTTTTTAAATTGTAATATATAATTTAATAATCATTTTATTCAATAATTTAATATTCATAATTTTAGTTAAAAATTCATCTTTTTTGTTTAAAATTCGACTATTCGATTTAATGATTATTTATTGAATTTTCTTCACTCGTATAAGTAGCTTCATATTACTGTAATTAACTATTTTCTTTTAATTGAAAATTTAACTATTCTATTTTTATTTGAAAAATGA
Source organism: Druon quercuslanigerum (assembly GCA_010014905.2). Classification (NCBI taxonomy): domain Eukaryota; kingdom Metazoa; phylum Arthropoda; class Insecta; order Hymenoptera; family Cynipidae; genus Druon; species Druon quercuslanigerum. The sequence continues at coordinate 6,706 of JAAAKG020172484.1, forward strand.
TCGATTGTAGTTGAAAATTCATATATTGTGTTGATAAATAATCAGTTTGTTTGCAGTTTTTCTCTCACCTAGCTGATAAACTCTCTTATTTGAACTCATAATTTTTGTTGAAAATTCATCTCTGGTTGAAAATTTGTACAGAAAAATATTTTTTCCAGAAATAAATTAATTTTTAACCCAGAAAGACAAATTTTGTTAAGACAGTTACATTTTCAACGAAAAACTTTATTTTTAACCGACGAAAGATAATTTTAAACCAAAAGAGATGAGTTTTCTAACAATAAAGATTAATTTTTAATGTAAAGAACGAATTTTTATCAAAACAAAAAAATTATTAAAATTCGAACAGAAATAGTTGAATTTTAACCCGAAATTTTGACATTGAAACCAAAAAAGTTAATTTTCAATCATGAAAGATGAATTTTGTACCAAAAGATGAATTTTCAATTAATTAAAATAACCAAAAAATTCAAATTCTGAAGTCCTCAATCAAAAACATGAATATTTATCCAAAAAGTTAATTTTTGTAACTAAAACGGCAAATTTTTAACAAAAAACAAAATTCTCTACACAAAACTTTGATTTTTAACTTATATGGGATAAATTTCTGGCAAAAAATGGAATAGTTATATATTTTGATCAAAAATGAAGTTTTAATAAAAAAAAATCTAATTTTCAACATAATAAATTGGTCTCTTATGGTAAAAATTTAATCGTCTTTGTTTCAAAATGTAATTGATTAAAAATTAATTGTTTTTGGTTGAAGATTTAAATACTTTTTTAAAAATGAAACTAAATTGTTAAAAATGTATCTCCTTTCAGCTGAACTCAAATTTTTTTGATTTTTAATTATGTTTTTTTAGTTTAAATATCAGCAATTAAATTTTTTGTTGAGAGTTCATATTTCTTTCTTGAAAATTTTACTATTTTGTTGAACATTCGTTTATGGGACACAAAGTTAATCTTCTTGGTTGAACTTAACTGTTTTTGATTAAAAATTATTTGTTTTCGGAAATATAAACTGCTACATGTTTTTTTCAGAATCCTTTTTTTTAAATAAATATTTTATTACTTTATTCAAAGTTAATCTCCTTTGTTAAAAATTATTTTTGTGTTGAAGATTCATCGCTTGAACTGAAAATTCATCTCTTTGGTTGAAAATTCAATTATTCTAGTTCAAGATTCATAATTTTAGTTTAAAAATCATCTTTTGGGATTAAAATTTAACTATTCCAGTTGAAGATTATTTACTTTACTTAAAAATTCATCACTATGTTATGTAACTATTTTTTTAAAGTATTTTTTTTGTTTGAAAATGTTTTTTTTCAAACTTAAAATATAACTAATTCCAATTGAATATTCCATCATCATTGTTGAAAACTTTTTTGGAAGAAATTAATCTACTTTATTGAAAATTCATCTTTTTGTCTAAAAATTCTACTATTCCCATTAAAGTTTCATAATTTTATTTGAAAATTCATTTTTTTTAAATTCAACTATTCCAGTTGAAAATTTATCTTTTTGGGGGAAAATAAAACTGCTTCGTTAAAGGTTTAAATATTTTATGAAAACCTCATCTTTTTTATTTAAAATTCATCTGTTCCAGTTAAAAATTCATGATTTTGTAGAAAATGTCATTTTTTTAAATTGAAAATAATCTTGTTTTGAAATGAAAATGTAACTAATACAGTTGAGTGTTCTATCATTTTATTTGAAAATTCATCTATTTTCTTGTAAATTTGTCTTTCTGTGTAAAAATTAATCTATTTGATTAAAAATTCAACTATTCCAGTTAAAGATTCATCATTTTAGTTAAACACTCCTATCTTTTATTTTAAAATTCAAGTATTTCAGTTAAAGATTCGTCATTTAAATTGAAAATTCATCAGTTTGGTTAAAAATTAATCTTTTTCAGCTGAAAGTTAAACTTTTTTTGTTCAAAATTAATGTAATTGGTTGAAAAATCGTCTCTTTTAGTACAAAATTAATCTTTTTGTTTGAAAATTTATTTTAGTTTAAATTTATCAGTTTGGTTGAAAATAAAATTACTTGGTTCAAAGTTTAACTCTTGTTAAACATTATTCTTTTTCGACTCAGATTAGAATTGATCTTTTGTTCAATTTTTGAAAATTTAACTGTTTCGTTGAACATTCTTTTTTTTGTTTTAAACTAATTTTTTTAAATAAAAGCGTAAATTTTCTTTTCGGTTGAAAATTAATCGTTTTTGGTTTAAAATTCAAGAATTAAAATAATGCTTTTTTGGTAAAATGCAACTGCTTTTAGCTAAAAGTTCAAATCTTTTTTTAGTTGAAAAAACTTCCATAATTTTCCTTTAGAATTCATAGTTTTTTGAGTGAAATTTCATTCATTTGGTTGAAAGTTAAACTCTTTGTTTTAAAAATTAATTATTTAAAGAGAAGATTTTTCATTGTAATCTAAAATTCACTCGTTTAAATCAAAAATGAGATATTTTGTTGTAAATTCGTTTTTTTTTTGTGCTAAAAATGAATTTTTAAATGAAAAGTTAATTATTCTAGTTGAAACTTTAACTATTCAATTGAAATTTTGGATTTTCCGGGTGGAACATTAATTTGTTGAAAAAAATTGAATATTCCATCACTTTAATTAAAAGTTCATATATTTTGAACTCTCATTTTTCATCTACGAAAATTTCCTATTCAATTTTTTGTTGCAAAATGATTTTTTCTATTTGAAAATTCGTCTTTTTGGCCGAAATAAATCTTCTAGGTTGACACTTAAAATATCTAGTTAAAGATTCAGCATTTTACCTGGCAATTAATCTTTTTTGGTTACGGTTGAAATATACCAGTGAAAAAATAATTAAAAGTAACGATTTTTTATTGAAAATTATTATTTTTTTTAAAACATTTTTTAAACTGAAAATGTAACTATTTTAATCGATCTATTTCAATACTAGTTCAAATATTTCAATCCTCATTTTAGTTTAAAATTCATCTCTTTGGCTGAAAATTAATTTTTTTAACTGAAAATTTAAATATTCAATTTTGCGTTGACAATTTATATTTTTTAGTTAAAAATTCATATTTCTTGGTAGAAATTAATGTACTTGAATGAAAAATTCATCTTTTTCGTTAAAAGTTTAACTATTCCAGTTAAAGATATATCATTTAGTTTTAAACTTCATCATTCTGTTTACAATTTGATTTTTTTAATCAACGTTTTTAATTGAAAATGTAACTGTTCCAGTTGAATGTTCTATGATTTTAGTTGAAAATCCATGTATTTTGTTAAAAATTAAACTATGCCAGTTAAAGATTCAACATTTTAGTTGACAATTTATATTTTTTGTTGAGAATAACATTTTTTGGCCGAAATTTAATATTTTTTGTTAAAAATATATCTATTTGGTTAAAAATAAAACTAATTGGTTAAAATTTTATATCTTATGTTAAAAAATCATCTTTTTGGACTCGATTAAAAAATTTTTTTTTTGTTTGTTAAATATTCTATTATTTAATTCAAAATTAAATTAATTTGTTAAAAATTCCACAATTCGGTTAAGAAGTCATATTTCTTGTTTACAAATTTAATTATTTTGTTGAAAATTCGATTTTTTTTTGTTGCTTCTAAATTGAACAATTCTGTTCACATTTCTTTCTTGACTAAAATTTTTTTATTGACAATCTCTTTCTGTAGAAAATTGACCTTTTTTGGTTAAAAATGCAAGTGTCTGGATAAAATGAATCCTCTCTGGTTAAAAATTAACTTTGTTGTCAAAAATTCAACTGTTTTGAAGAAAATTTGTACTTGGTTAAAATTTGGGTAAAAAATTCAAATGTTTGTTTGAAAATTAATGTTTTTTTTGTTCAGAATTCGAGTATTTTGTAGCAAGTTCATTTTGTTGGTTAATTCTAAATGTTTTTTTATTTTTAATTAAAACATTTTTGTTTTTAAATTATCAACTATTGCACTTTGCGTCAAAAATTAATATTTTCAGTTTGAAAATCCCAGTACTTGCTTAAAAGTTGAACTACTTTCTGAAAAGTTGTTTAGACTATTTATTTGATCATTTGTGTAATTTATAGAAAATTCGTCTATTTGATAGGAAATAAATCTTCTTGGTTGAAAATTCAACTATTTGGTTACAAATTCATGTATTTTTTGGTGAAAAATTAATGATCTATCTTAAAAATTCGTTTTCTTTTTGATGAAAATTAATATTCTTGGGTTGAAATTTGAACTGTTTTGTTAAAAATTCATTCTTTTGTTGAAACTTGATTCTCTTAAATAAACACTTAAGTATATACGCAATTTTTTGTGAACAGTTGGACTTTTTTCGTTTAGAAATTTTATTATTTAGTTAGAAAATTGTCTGAAGTAGCATTACGTCCATTGTTCGAACGATTGAGTGAATATTTTATAATTTTTTGAAAATCGTATTTTCGGTAAAAAATTAATTTTCTTGGTTGAATATTCAACTGAATGTTTGAAAAGTAACTTTTTTGTTGAAAATTTATATTCTCGGTTTGGAAATTCAACTGTTTTGTAGAAAATTCATCTTTTTCACTTCAAAATTATAATTTTTAAATATTGGACGTAAAATAATTAATATTATTATTTTGCAAAGAAATATACATACATATTCTGAGTATTTTGTTTTAAAAAATTCAAAATTTTGGAAAAAACTTGAGATACCTGGAAAAAACCTTGTATTTTGAATGACTTTGATTGATATTTTTTTTCTTACAGTAGAGAAAAACGAGTGACGTAACGAGTCGAGCCGAAAGCTTCGTTGCATGGGTTGTCTTGTTGGCGTTTATAATCAGCTTTAGGACTGATGAGGCTGTGAGTGCGGTGTTATCGCTTTTCTTCTCGCTCATCTCGCTCTCTTCGTACCTGAAAGGTAAATATTTGGTATGATTTATTCAAATTATTCAATTTGATTTAGTTAAAAATACCTTCTTTGTTGGAAACTCGTCCTTTTAGTAGAAAATCAATTTTGTTGTTGTTAAAAATTAAATATTTTTAACTTTTTTGGTACAAATCAAATATTTTGTTGAAAATTCAACAATTGTGTTAAAAATTCACATTTCTCGGTCGAAAATTCAACTATTTTCTTAAACATTCATCTTTTTAGTTTCAAAAGTCAACTCGTTTTGCAGAAAATTTGCTTTTTTTTTGTTATAATGCAACTGTATGGGTAAACATTATTTTGTTTCCGTAGAGAATTAACTTTTTTGTTAAAAATTTACATTTTCGGGCTGAAAAATCAACTTTTTTTGTAGAAAATTTCTAGTTTTATTCTCAAAAATTAAAGAATAAATACGCATTTTCTTGAAAATTCGTCTTTTTGGTAAAAAATCAATTTTTTGTTTGTTTAAAATTAAGTATATTGTTGTAAGTGCAATAATTTTGTTAAAAAGTCATACTTCTTGGATGAAAATTCAACTGTTTTATTGAAAATTCGTTTTTTTCTCCTTAAAATTCTACAATTTAATAGCATTTTTTGTGACTAACAAATTTTTTGTTTTTAAAAATTTAATTATTGTCTTAAACATTTATCTTTTTTGCTTCAAACTATTCATCTCTTTCTGTAGAAGTTTCATATTTTTTTTGGTTATCACGCAACTGTATGATTAAAATTTAATTTTTTGCGGGTGAGAATTAACTTTTTTGTTCCAAATTTTAACTTTCCTTTTGAAAATTCAACTCTTGTTGAAATGTTACAATTATATCTTGGTTGAAAATTCAACTTTTTATTAAAAAATGTATATATTTTGTTGAAAATCATTCTTTTTTTGTAGAAAATTAATCTTCTTGTTTGAAAATTTATATTTTTTCGTTGAAAATAAAAATTCGGGGCTTAAAATTCAACTATTTGGTTATAAATTTAAGTTTTGTAGAAAATTCATATTGTGTGCGATAGAAAATTAATGATCTTAGTTGAAAATTCAACTATTCTGTTAAAATTTATATATTTTGTTGAAAATTAATCTTTTATGGTGGAAAATAAATTTTCTTGTTTGAACATTTATCTTTTTTGGCGGAAAAGTAATTTTCTTGTTTAATTTTCTTTTTTGTTTTGAAAATAAATATTCTCTGTTTAAAATTCAACTCTTTAGTTATCAATTTATGCTTTTTTTTTGTTGGTAATTCCTCTTTTGTGGTAGAAGAATCTTCTTCATGGTTGAAAATTCAACTTTTTATCAAAAAATGTATTTATTTTGTAGAAAATTATTCTTCTTTGGTAGAAAATTAATCTTCTTGTTTAAAAATTTATCTTTTTTCTTTGAAAATAAACATTCTGGTCTTAAAGTTTTTAAAAATTTATCTTTTTTCGTTGAAAATAAACATTCTGGTCTTAAAATTCAACTTTTTATTAAAAAATGTATATATTTTGTTGAAAAGTAATCTTTTTTGGTAGAAAAGTAATTTTCTTGTTTGAAATTGATCTTTTTTTGTTAAAAATAATTCTTCTTGGTTTAAAGTCCAACTATTTTTTATCAATTTATGTCTTTTGTTGAAAATTCATATTTTGTGTTAAAAAATCATCTTCTTGGTTACAAATTAATGTCGTTCGTGGAAAATTCATCTTTTGTCGTAGAAAATTACCATTTTCCTTGACAACTCAACTATTTTGTTAAAAATTCATGTCGTTCTTAGAAAATTGATCTTTTATCGTTAAAAATAAATCATCTTGGTTGAAAATCCATCTATTTTGTTATCAATTTATGTCTTTTGTTCAAAATTCATCTTTTGTCGTAGAAAAATCATCTTCTTGATTGAAAATTTAACTATTTTATTACAAATTTCTATATTTTGTTGAAAATTAATCTTTTTTTCTAAAAAAGTAGTCTTCTTGTTTGGAAATTCATCTTTTTTCGTCAAAAATTTATATATTTTGTTGAAAGTTAATATTTTTTGCTAAAAAATTAATCTCTTTGTTTGAAAACTCAACTTTTTTCGTTAAAAACAAATCTTCTTGTGTAAATATTCAACTATTTGGTTATCAATTCATGTCTTTTGTTGAAAATTCATCGTTTGTGGTACAAAATTAATTATCTTTGTTGAGAATTCGACTATTTTAATAAAATGTTCTGTATTTTGTTGAAAATTCATATTTTTCATTTAAAATAAATCTTGTTGGTTAAAAAAATTCAACTATATGGTTATCAATCTTTTTTGGTAGAAAAGTAATATTCTTGTTTGAAATTTATCTTTTTTTGTTAAAAATAAATCTTCTTGGTTTAAAGTTGGTTGGTTTAAAGCCTTTTGTTGAAAGTTCATCTTTTGAGGTCGGTTAAAAATTCAACTATTTTGTTGAAAATTTATGTCGTTCATTGAAAACGCATCTATTGTCCTAGAAAATTTATCATCTGGGTTAAAATTCAACTTTTTATTAAAAAATGTATTTATTTTGTTGAAAATTATTTTTCTTTGGTAGAAAATTAATCTTCTTGTTTAAAAATGCATCTTTTTTCGTTGACAATAAAAATTCTGGGATTAAAATTCAACTATTTGGTTATAACTTTATGTTTTGTTGAAAATTCATCTTGTGTGCGGTAGAAAAATAATCATCTTGGTTGAAAATTATACTACTTTGTTAAAAATTTATATATTCTGTTGAAAATTAATCTTTTTTGGTAGAAAAGTAATCTTCTTGTTAAATTTTTTTTTTGAAAATAAAATATTTTTGGTTATCAATTTATGCCTTTTTTTAAATTCTACTTTTGTGGTAGAAAAATCTTCTTCATGGTTGAAAATTCAACTATTTTGTTAAAAATTCATGTCGTTCATTAAAAGTTCATTTTTTGTCGTAGAAAATTTATCATCATTGTTGAAAATTCAACTTTTTATTAAAAAATGTATATATTTTGTTGAAAATTAGTCATTTTTGGTAGAAAATTAATCTTCTTGTTTGAAAATTTATCTTTTTTCGTAGAAAATAAACATTTTGGGTTTAAAATTCAACTATTTGGTTATACACTTACGTTTTGATGAATATTCATCCTGTGTGTGGTAGAAAATTAATCATCTTGGTTGAAACTTAATCTTTTTTGGTAGAAAAGTAACTTTCTTGGTTGAAAATCTTTCTTTTTTTGTTGAAAATAAATATTCTTGGTTTAAAATTCAACTCTTTGGTTATCAATTTACGTCTATTTTGAACAATTCTTTTTTTTTCGTTTAAGATAAATCGTGTTGGTTAAAAAAATTCAACTATATGGTTATAAATTTATGTCTTTTGTTGAAAATTCATCTTTTGAGGTAGAAAAATCCTCTTCTTGGTTAAAAATTCAACTATTTTGTTAAAAATTCATGTCGTTCGTTGAAAATTTTATCTTTTATGGCAGAAAACTAATCTTCTTGTTTTAAAATTCATCTTTTTTTGTTGAAAATAAATCTTCTTGGTTTAAAGTCCAACTATTTTTTTATCAATTTATGTCTTTTATTAAAAATTCATATTTTGTCGTAGAAAATTAATCATCTTGGTTGAAAATTCAAGTATTTTGTTAACAATTTATATATTTTTTTGAAAAGTATTCTTTTTTGGTACAAAATTAATCTTCCTGTTTAAATATTTTTGGTTATCAATTTATGATTTTTTATTTTATTTCCACTTTTGTGGTAGAAAAATCTTCTTCATGGTTGAAAATTTAACTATTTTCTTGAAAATTCATGTCGTTCATCGAAAACTCATCTTTTGTCGTAAAAAATTTATCATTTGGGTTGAAGATTCAACTTTTTATTAGAAAATGTATTTTTATTTTGTTGAAAATTATTCTTCTTTGGTAGAAAATTAATATTCTTGTATGAAAATTTATCTTTTTTCTTTGAAAATAAAAATTCTGGGCTTAAAATTCAACTATTTGGTTATAAAGCCATGTTTTGTTAAAAATTCATCTTTTATGCGGTAGAAAATTAATCATCTTGGTTGAAAAGTCAACTATTTTATTAAAAAATGTATATATTTTGTTGAAAATGATTTTTTTTAGGTAGAAAATTAATCTTTTTTAGTTAAAAATAAACATTCTAGGCTTAAAATTCAACTATTTGGTTATAAATTTATTTTTTCTTGAAAATTCGTCTTGTGTGGTAGAAAATCAATTATCTTCTTGGTTGAAAATTCAACAACTTGGTTATAAATTTACGTCTTTTTTGGAAAATTCATTTTTTTTTGTATAAAATGAATCTTCTTCATTAAGCATTAATTTTCCTATATTAAAACTCATCCCATTAGACTTTAGTTTTAAAATTTCGCGGAAAATTGTATTCTAACTTTGTTTCGCCAAACAAAAAGGCAATAAAGAACCCAGTGGGCAAAAAATTAAGTATGTCCTAGAGACGTCTTTGGGACATCCCTTAGACGTATTTTTTAACATGTCTTTTGGACATCCTAGGTATGCTCTTAAGACGTCTAATGTCTTCGAGACGTTGATTTGACAGACATAGGACGTCCTAGGAACGTATCAAGGGCCCAAAAACGTTCATGTCTTTAATACGTCGTTTGGACATTTTTAGGTCATTGAACGTCTTCGAGACGTTGATTGGACAGACATTGGACGTCCTAGGAACGTATCAAGGGCCCAAGAACCTCCATGTCTTTAAGACGTCTTAAGGACATCTTTAGGACATTGAACGTCTTCGAGACGTTGATTGGATAGATATAGGACGTCCTAAGAACGTATCAAGGACCCAAGAACTTCCATGTCTTGAAAACATCTTTAGGACATCTTTAGGACATCTTTAGGACATTGAACGTCTTCGAGACGTTGATTGGACAGACATAGGACGTCCTAGGAACGCACCAAGGACGTTCTTTGGATTTTCATAGTTTTGTGACTACTGGGAAGTGCGCACATAGGACGAAGAGTGTTCTAGTCCTGTAACGGAAAATGAATAGATAATTGTTGATTTACCGTAGGATGAGGACGCAGGCCGCCACAATGGAATAGGCCAGAAGGGTACCGATGCTCATCATGTTAACTAGCTGGTTCAGTTCAAAAATGGCTGCAAGGACTCCTGTGGTAAACACTGTCATTCCTTAGCGTCTGCAGCCCGTTAATGGTTTGGATTAGAAAGGACGAATTAGGATGCTTGCCTGTGAGTAAACCTGCGGAGAGGGTCCCCATCAGCGGTGTGTGGAATCGCGGATTCACTTTTCCCATCCACTTGAAGATCAGACCATCGGATGCCATCGCGTAGATCACCCGCGGCAACGGGTACATGGCTCCAAGCAGGCTGTCGCAGCAAATAATCGAGAAAACGTATAAAATCCAGGAAATCCAAGCTCACCGATTTCAGAACTTCAAACCCGATTTCACCGCCACCCTCAAAATTCATCATTATTTTATTAATACAGACTTCGCGAAACTCCTCCCCGTATTTCCCTTTTTTCAACAGGGTGTCCAAAGATCTTGAAAATCTGGAATTCTCCTTGAATTTTTTTAAAAACTTGAAAATCTGAAAATCTCCTTGATTTTTTCGAGATAAACTTGAATTTGCATTTTTTTTGTGATTTTAAAACAGTTTTTTGTATTGAAAAGTAAAAAGCAAGTTAAATATTTTGGTTGGTTATGAAAGAAACATCTGGTTTAGAAGAAATCTTGCTACTAACAAATTTTTTATTTATCAAGATATAATTTATCTTACGAAAATGTAATAGTTGATATTCAAACCAAGAAAGATTTTATATAAAAAACAGTTTAATATTCACCAAGAAAAAGACGGGGTTTCTATATAAAACTTTAACATTCAAATGAAACAGATTAATTTTTAACCATACAGTTGTATTTTTAATTAAGCATTTATTTTCTACCAAAAAAGAATAATTGTTAACAAAATACGTAATTATATTTTTTACTAAACAGTTAAATGTTTTGTTTAATTTTCCTTTTAATTATCAAGCCAGAGACGAAGTCTCTAGAAATAATTGAATTTTCAACAAAAAAGGTAATAATTGATATTTAAACCAACAAGATTATATTTTTAAATAAGAAACAGTTAAATATAACCAAAATATGAATTTTAAGAAAAGACTTGAATCCTGAACTAAAATATAGTGATTTTAACCCATACAGTTACATTTTTCACCAAAAAATTAATTTTCTAGCAAATAGAATTGTTAGCAAAATACATTTATTTTCTATCAGATAGTTAACTTTTAAACCAAGAGGATTATTTATCTAAAAAAACCAATGATTTAAGCAAAAAAATAAATAAATGTTTAACCAAAAAGTTACATTTTCAACTAAAAAATAACAATTTTAAACCAAAAATCGAATAGGTAAAAGTTGAGTTATAAAGATTAATTTTCAATTTAAAAAAAAACTTTTTTAAAAGACTGTTAAATTTTAAAACCAAAGAGAAGAATTGTCTACAAAACAGTGTTATATTCTGCCTGGAAATAATAATTTTCAACATAAAATGTAAATTTGAAAATGTAAAATGTTCAACAAAAAAGATTTTAATATTAAATAAAAAACAGTTGAATATAACCAAAAAGGATTAATTTCCAACAATACAGTTGCGTTTTAATAAAAAAAATTTCTTAAAAAAAGACGAATGGGCAACCAAATATGTATATGTTCTACCAAATAGTTAAATTTTCAATGAAAGTTACTTTTCTACCAAAAAATACGAACTTTCAACAAAATTCATAAATTTTTAAATAAACTAAAAGAGATCAATGTTTAGCCAAGAATTGTGTAGTTTAATTCTTATTGAACAGAATAAATTTAAAATTTAAAAAAAACAAATGTTATGCAAAACAGTTTCTACAAAATAATTAAATTTTCAGTTTAAAAACATAATTTTTAAAGAAAAAAATGATTTTTGAACTAAAATTATAAATATTTAAACAAAAAAATTATCTTTTAAGAAACTATTTAAACTTTTATGCCGAAAAAATGAATTTTCTACAAAACAGTTGAATTTCCAACCCAAAAATATAAATTTTCATCGAAAAAGTAAATTGACCAGGAATAATATATATTTTTTTGTGATATTCATTTTTTTACAATAATTGTAAAGATTTCAAATATTTCATCAAGATTTTAAAGCTTTCAAAATATTTAAATGATTTTTAATAGTATAAAAGGGGTACACTACGCCAGATGTTAAAGATTTTAAAATATTTCAAAGATTTTAAACGATTTCAAAATGTTTTTAGAAGAATTCACAATATATTAAGAAATACTTAAATTTTAATAATTCTAAATTAATACAAAATAATTCAGAATTATTTCAAAAATATAGCAAAGAATTCATAAGGATTTTAAAAGATTTCAAGAATTTACAAGATTTCAAAAAGATTTTAATTATTTAAAATAAATAAAACATATTTCACAAACAAAGACTTAAGAAAGATTTCACAAATAATTCAGACTTCAAAACATTTTAAACAGATTTTAAAGATTTTAAGAATTTCAAAGCTTTTACTAATAAAAGATATCTAATATTTTAATGATTTTATATGAATACAAAACACTTGACAAAGATTTCAAAGAGTTCATACAATTTCATAAAGTTTTCAAAATATTCAAGAACTTCAAAGATTTTAAGAAGTGAACAATATACCAGATTTCAAATATTTCAAAACATTTCAAAGATTTTAAACTGTATCAAAATGTATTAGAATCTTTCAAAAGATTTTAAATATTTTAATGATTTTAAATTAATACATAAGATTTTACAAATATAAAAAAAATATTGCAAAGAATTCATAAAAATTTGAAAAGTTTTCACGAAATTAAAAAATTTCAAAAAGGGTACATTACACCAGGTTTCAAAGATTTCAAAAGATTTTAAACAAATTCAAATTGTTTAGAAGGCTTTAAAAGATTTCACAAATATTTTGAAGAATCCATAAGGATTTCAAAAGATTTCAAAAATTTCATAGATTTTGAAAGATTTCAATGATTTTAAAACATTTTAAAAGCTTTCGGTAAATTTGAGAAGATTTAAAAAAATTTCAATTATTTCAAACGAAAAAAAAAGTTTTCACAACCAAAGATTAAAGAAAGATTTTGAAAATATTTCAAAGATTTCATAAAGATTTCCAATAAGTTCACAAAGATTTTACCAAAATTCGTAAAGATTTCAAATATTTGAATGATTTCAAATGAATAAAACAAATTTAATAAATATTCGAAAGTTATCGTAAAAATTTCATCAAGATTTCAAAAGAATACAAGAATTAAAAATATTTCAAAACATTTCAAACCTTTTAAATTATTTTAAATTTGTTTGAAAGGTTTTCAAAATATTTCAAATATTTCAGTATATTTCACAGTTTTTAAACAATTTTGAAAGATTTCCATAATTCAAAAGATTTCAAAGATTTCAAAATGTTTCAAAGGTTTTAAAAAGTTTTAAAAAGTTAAAAAAATTTAAGAAGATGTCAAAAAATTTCCATAATTTCAAACGAACACAAAAGTTTTTTCAACCAAAGATTGAAGAAAGATTTAACAAATATTTCAAAATATTAAAAAAATTTCACAAAGATTTCAAGAATTTGAAAGATTTTACAATAACTTAAAAAGATTTCATAGAATTTTCAAGCTTTCACAAAGATTTTAAATACTTTAAAAGATTTAAACAAATTCGCAAAAATTTCAAAAGTTTTACCAAGATTTCAGAAATTTCCAGGATTTCAAAGACTTGAAAAACCTGGAAAGAACCATGAATTTTGTTCCTAGGAATCGCTGGACACCCTTTTAATGAATCCCTCTTTTTTCGCCTTTTCAAAAAACTTCCCCCTTTTCTCGTTTTTTTATTTAAAAAATTTCAACCATTTTTGTCTAAAAGTGAATTATTTTTGACTAAAATGTCTACAATTATATGTTTGGTTTAGAATTCATCTCCTGCTTAAAAATTGTACTATTTGGATTAAAATTACTCTTGTTTTGGCATAAATTTCGCCTTTCTTGATTGAAAATTCATCTTTCATAGCTGCAGATAAAGATAAAAAAATATTTTTGAGGATTGAAAAAAAAATTTTTTTCTTGAATATTTAACTTTCTAAAAAAATTGTCTGGTTAAAAAATCCAAATACTTGGTTAAAAATGCAACTGTTTGTAGTCAAAGTTTAATATTTTTGTTCGATAATTTGATCATTCATCTGTGTAGGTCGAAAATTTATATATTTGGTTAAGCATTTAATTGCTTCGTTAAACATTAAATTTAAAAAAAAAATTAATTTAGTTGAATAAAGCATCTTTTTTGTCAGAAAATTCAACGTTTTTGTTAAACGTTCGTATTTTTGGATAGAAAATTCATCTGTTGAGATTGAGAACTTTTTTGTTAAAAATTCTCCTGTCTTGTAAAAAATTCGACATTTTGTCTTGAAAAATCAACTATTTGGTTGAAAATGAAAATATTTTCATTCGAAGCTCAGTCTTTTTTGTTTCAAGATTCGACCGTTTCGTTACAAGATCATCTTCTTAGTTTGAAAATTGAACTATTTTGTTAAAAATTTAATTTTTTTGGTTAAAAATTCATCCTTCTGGATTAAAAATGCAACTTTTTGGCGGAAATGTAATTTTTATTGGTTGCAAAATTTTTTGTCTTTGAAAATCCAACTGTTTTCTAAGAAATTCACCTTTTTGTCCTTAAAATTTATTCTAAAAATTATTATTAAATTAATTATCAACTTTTTTGTTCGAAAGGCACCTTTTTGGTAAAAAATTAACTGTTTTATATTTTTGGATTATTTTATTATATTTTTATTTTATTATAAGTAAGTTTATTTTCATTGATGCTACATTTAAGTTTTACACCACCTTCAGCCTTATCATATAAGAATAATTTATTTCATATATTTACCATACTTAAAGTTACTTAAACTACATGTCTTACAATTTATTTTATTATATTTTTATTATATTTGGATTAATTGCTTTGTTGAAACTTCGTCCTTCTGTGTTAAAAATTCATCTTTATCGTCGAAAAATTGATCTTTCTTTCTTAAAAATGAAATTTTTGTCGAAAATTCGATTTAAATTTTTAAATATTTAGTTAAAGATAATTTTTTCTAAACTAAAAATTTAATTATTCCATTTAACTTTGTGTTTGAAAATTCGACCATTTGGTTGAAATTTCATCTTTGAAGGTTGAAAGTGTATCCTTCTGTTTGAATATTCGTTCTTTTGGATAGAAAATACTTCTTTTTTGGTATAAAAGTCATCTTTCTCGATTGAAAATGGATTGTTTAGTTGAAAATTCGACTTTTGTCGAATTTGTTGCAAATGCAACGGTTTGATTGGAAATGTAACTATTTAGTTGAAAATGAATCTGTTTGTAAAAAATTTAATTATTTAGTTAAAATTTAACTTTTTTATTAAATAATTTAATTGTTGTCTTTTCGGTTTGAAATAAAAATCTTTTTTTTAGAACTTTTATCTTTTTTGTTTAAAATTCAAGTGTTTGGTTGAAAATATGTAATTTTTTTTATTGAGGATTGAATTATTTTCTTGAAAATTCGTCTATTTTACTTGAAAATGGAACTATTTGGTTTTGGATGCAACTGTTTGGTTGATGATTCATTATTTTAATTAAAAATGTCTCAGTTTGGTAAAAAATTAAACTATTTCGTTGCAAATTGTTTTTTTTGTGTGATTAAAAGTTAACTTTTTTGTGGAAAATTGAATTATTTTGTAAAAAGTTCGTCTTATGGTTTTGAAAATTCATCTCTTTCGTTAGAAATTTAATAATTTTCAAAATTTAACTATTTTGTTGAAAACTCGTTTTTTTCGTTTAAAATTAAGTTTTTATACTGAAATATTAACTATGCTGTTTTTGATCAAAAACTGACCTTTTTAGTTGGAAATTCGAGAAAATTAATCTTTTTTTTTTTGGAATATACATTTGTTTTGTAGAAAATTCGTCTTATTCGTTTGATAATTCATATCTTTTGTTAGAAATGTAATATTTTTTGGTTTAAAATGCAAGTGTTCGGGTTACAATTAATCTTTTTTTTGTTTAATTTAATTGTTTTATTCAAAATTAAAATATTCTTGTTTGAAAATTGAACTTTTTTCTTGCAAACCCTTTTTTTGCTATTAAAAATTAAGGTTTTTTTAAATAAAAATGTAACTTTGCCATTTTTCATTGTAAACTGATATTTTTTACTTGAAAATTCAACTAATTTTTTAAAATTCAGATACTCTGTTGAAATTTCCATTTTTTTGGCAGAAAACTAATCTTTTCAGTGGAACAATTATCCTTTTGTTTCAAAGCTCAATTTTGTCGTAAAATTTTTTGTTTAAGAATCAATTTATGTTTGTGGATGCAACTGTTTGGTTGAAGATTCATTATTTTAATTAAAAATTCTTCTGTTTGTTTAAAGATTTAACTGTTTTGTTGCAAACTCTTTTTTCTTGAAAATTAAGTTTTTTTAACTGAAAATTTTACTTTGCCGTTCACTATTGTAAAATTATATTTTTTCAGTTGAAAATTCATATATTTTTTTGAAACATCATCTTTTTATGGCAGTAAATGAATTTTTTCAGTGAAAAATTAATCTTTTTGTTTGAAAGTTCATCTTTTTAGTAAAAAAAATTAAACTATTTAGGTCGTAAAAAAAACTTTTTTGTGGAAAATTGATTTTTTTTAAATTCTTCTTATTGGTAAAATGAACAATTTGAAAAAATGAAAATTTGTCTTTTTTGGTTCTATTTAACTGTTTTTGGTTACAAAGTTTTGTTAAGTAATATTTTCTTATTTCAATTAAAATTATTAAATCAAATAAATTGATTCCCCTATTATTTCGAAAACTGGAGGTTTTAATTATTAATCAAATACTTATAAATGATTGGATCATATATAAAAGAATGCTTGGATTTCCTGAGTTTGCCGGAGGTTGAAGAATGTGAATTTTCGTTTTTCCCATTCTCTATTTTTATTAATTAAAAGTAAGCTCTTCTGAAATCGAGTATAAAATACCAAGGAGGCAGTAATTAATTATTTTGGATCTATAAAATCTAAAAATGGAATTTTTAAATTGATAATTGCGGTAAATGGTAGTAATTATTTTTAAATGAAAAATTTCATATTTACCTGGAGCACAATCCGCAAATTGCCCCAAGACTTACGAGCCACTTGGCCCATTCCCATCCGATTTTATCAAAAAGATGAGGAAATGGTGCATCCGGATTTTGTTCATAATAAGGCAAGACCATTGTAAGGACCACAGAAACCCCAAAATATGCTAAAAAAACAACCGAGAGAGATGCCACGATGGCAATCGGAATTGATTTTTGGGGATTTCTGGCTTCTTCTCCAGTAGTGGCAACGCAATCGAATCCGATAAACCCATAGAAACATGTCGCAGCGCCGGATATAATTCCTGCAATTCCATAAGGAGCAAAGCCTCCTTTTCCATGTTTGCAATCTTCTTCGGTACATGGTGGATGGGTGTTCCAATTTGCTGGGTCAGCTAAAAAAATATTTCATTTATGACAAAAATTTTAATTTTTTTCTGCTTTTTAAGACTTTTTTAAAGAAAAATGCGACTAACCAGGGTAGGGACTTGACCAAGTAATTTATTTATTATTAGTAATTTATTTCTGATTGCAGCAACATTCAATTTTTCATTATTTTCATTATTTTAATTATTCTGGTCAATTTAGAAAATTGATTTCTACTTTTTCTACAGTTGTAAAAATAATAATAATAAATAATTCATTTAGTATAATTCACATAATTAAAACTGGAATTCAGAAGAAAGGAGTTTAAAAATTCCGATCCCAGTTAAAATTCGATACACTTGAACAGTTCCTTCTCCCAAATTTTAGAAAAAGAGAGTACTTTAAGTAGTTTTTAGAGTAGAAGTAGTGCTTCGAAGAGGAAATATTTCTGAATTATGATATAATTTTTTTTTTACATTTTGCGTTGGGAATTTACCTTTTTTTCTTGAAAATTTAACTACTTGCGTTTGAAAGCTACTTGTTCGTCAAAAATTAATTTTTGTGTTGAAAGATTTGTCGTTTTAATTGAAAATTCATCACTTTTTAACAATGTAACTTCTTTGCTCAAAATAAAATTTTCAACTAAAAATTTATCTATTACAGTAGAAAATTTAACTCTTTTTTTGAAAATCCGACTTTTTTTTGGTAGAAAATTAATTTTTTTGATAGAAAATAATTTCTTGCTTCGAAATTTAATATCACTGTTTAAAAATTGAACCAGGTTAAAAATAAATTTACTTGATTGAAAAATAAATTCTTTTGTTGAGAATTAATTTTTGTATGGAAGCTCCATAATTTTAATTAAAAATTAATTTAATTAGTTAGAAAGTCAGCTATTTCATTCAAAATTTGTTTCTTTTCTGATTAAAAATAATTTCTTTCTTAAATTGAAAATAAAATACTATACCAGTTGAACATTACATAATTTTATCTAATAACTTTTTTTTTAACATTTATTTGTTGTTTAAACATTTAATTATTCAATTGTTGGTTGAAAAATGATAGTTTTTATTCGAAAACTATTCCAGTTGCTGATTCGTCATTTTAGTTGGGAATTTATCAGTTAAAATTAAAACTATTTTTTTCACTAAAAATTGTTGAAAATTTCATTAGTTTGTTAAGAAGCTATCTTTTTTGGTGAAAAATTAAACTGCTTTGTTGCAAATTCATCTTTTTGGATAGAAAATTCGCTCTTTCGATGAAAATGATTTTTTTTGGGGTTGAAAAAGTATTTTTTTTCTTATAAAATGAACTATATTGTAGAAAATTCAACTGTCTTCTAGACAAATTAATTTTTTGGAATAATTCTTAAAGGAACATGTAATAAATGACATTTTAACCAAAAAATATTTTATTTGAAGTAAAAAACAACCAAATAGTGGAATTTTTAAACAAATAAGATTAGTTTAGAACCAAAAATATAATAGTATACTTTAATAAATTTAATAATTTTTTGTATAGAATTTCGAATTTTTTGTTGCAAATTTAATTATTTTTATGAAAATTCTTATTTTTTAGTCGAAAATTTAAATTGATTAATTTTTAAGCGAACAGTCAAATTTTTATCAAAAACAATTGATTTTCTAACCAAAAAAAGGACAAAATTTAAAGAATATACATCATTTTCTACCAAATTGTTGAATTGTCTAGCTAATAATACGAATTTTCTAAAAAAAAAAACATTTGAATTCTCAACCAAAAAATGTGAATTGTTAACAAAGAAGTTAATATTTAATCATAAAAGAATAATTTTCAACCATACAGTTGCATTTTTAACTAAAGAAAGGTGAAACTTTCACAGAAAAATAAAATTTTTTAAACCAAAAAGATGAAATTTAATCAAATTGATGAAATTTCTAGCAAAAATGACGAATTTTTAACCCAGAAGTATGATTTTTTAACAAAATAATTGATTTTTTACCAAATGATAAAGATTTTTAATGAAAAAATGAATTTCTAATCAAAATTTAAATAGTAGAATTTTCAACAACAAACAAATGAACTTTTAAGAAAGTAATTTAATTTTCAACCAAGAAGTCAATCTTTAATCATAACAGATTAACTTTCAACCATACAGTTGCATTTTTAAATAATTTTAAATAATTAATTTTTTAACAAATGATAAACATTTTACATTAAAAAATGAATTCCTAATCAAAATTTAAATAGTAGTATTTTCAATAACAAAACATTAATTTTAAAGGAAGTAATTAAATTTTCAATTAAGAAGTTTAATATTCAATTAAACATTTAATAGTTGATATTTAAAAAAAATAAATATATTTAATTTAAAGTAGAAAAAATGTATATTTAAGCAGCAAATATGAATTTTTCACAAAAAAAACTTTAATCCTCAACTATAACAAAAAAAAAATAAAACATGAAAAGGTCGAATTTACTGAAAATTACATACTTTTTTGTCAAATTGTTGAATTTTCTAAAAAAAAAGTTCAATTATCAATCCAAAAATATGAATTTAAAAAAAAAATAGTTGAATTTTTAATAAAAATAAAATTTCATAGTCAATAAAGAAAACAAAATGCAATGAAATTAATGGTATGACTAATTGTGATCAATTGATGAATTAACAACAACTTAATTCAACTTTTAACTAAAAAATAAAAGTGCTAAATTAAAAAATATAATTTTTTGATCCAAAAAGATCAAATTTAATTAATTTGGTGAAATTTCTAGCAAAAATGACGAATTTTCAACCCAGAAGTATGATTTTTTAACAAAATAATTAATTTTTTACCAAATGATAAACATTTTTAATGAAAAAATGAATTCTTAATCAAAATTTAAATAGTAGAATTTTCAAAAAGAAAAAATAAACTTTTAAGAAAGTAATTCAACTTTCAACCAAGAAGTTAATTTTTAATCATAACAGATTATCTTTCAACCATACAGTTGTATTTTTAACTAAAAAAGGTGAAACTCACAGAAAAATATAATTTTTTAAACCAAAAAGATGAAATTTAATTAATTGGATGAAATTTCTAGCGAAAATGACGAATTTTCAACCCAGAAGTATGATTTTTTAACAAAATAATTAATTTTTTACCAAATGATAAACATTTTT
>JAAAKG020172495.1:0-53299 GCA_010014905.2 Druon quercuslanigerum
TGTGTTAAGGAATAGGAAGAGGGTGAATGAAAAATGTAAACCCTTAGGGGACACATTAGAAGCTTCCACTAACTAAATAAAAAATTATTTGATTGATTTCCCAATGATAAAATATGTCAAATCTTTAACAAAATTTAGTATTTAAAATTCATCATAATTAAGTAAATGATCTTAAGCAGAAAAATCATATGACTTAGATTTTTAATCATTTTTATTGAATTTTATCAGAATTACTTAATTAACGATAATCAGCTGCCAGAAAAAGATATAGATATAAACATAAGAAATAGTTTAACCTTACAAAATTTTAGATACATGTTATTACATATTATTAAAAAAAAGTAATAATTATGAGTTGCGTACAGTTGCTAATTGGAACAATAGGTTTAAAAATTATGAATTCCAGAACAATATATCACCAAAAACAAGTAATAATATGGCTAGGAACGCTGCTGTGATATAATAGTTTAACAGAGCGAGAAACAGAGGCCCCAAATTTTTCAATTAAGTAAGCAAAAAAAAAATATGTCCACGTTTAGCAGATTGCTGGCTTTGAAGGCACATGGCGTCTGCATTAAATAATTTTTATGAAATTGTAATTATATTTATGAAAAAATAAATGTGAAGTGTAAACGTTTAATTAACGGCAATATAAACATTTTAATCTTTCAAGATTTTAAAAATATGATGTTTCTAAGTAAAATTTTTTAAATATTAGAAATATAGCAAAATAATAACTATTTAATTTCTATATTTTTACAAAATGAGTAGATTGGTGTACTTAAGAACACTTTATGACTGAACTAAGTTATAAAGTTATGTCTAGGACCACCGGAAATATTTAGTCTACGATAACTGATATAATAAAATATATTATAATATAGTACAACCAAGTCATCATATAATATAATTGTCATCATACAAACTTTTTCTCTTCGCTGTTCATAGAAACATTAAACACGCCTAGTTAATGCCATTAGAAAAATGGTCTTATACTTTTTTTCTCGGTTGAATCATTGTGATGATTGTTGCAATACGTTGAATGCTGAATATGATAATTTTAAAATCTGCCAAAAAGAAATAAGACTTATCTCATATGAATTTCATATTGTTAAAATTTTTTCTGTACTTAATCTTAATAATATTTAAATTTTAGTTTCGTTATAATAGACTAAATACAGAATTAAACAAAAAACTTGTTTCCCAAAATTAAGACATTTATAAAAAAATATTTTTGAACAACTGATTCTTATAAAATATGAAAGCACTCTCTTTTCTTACGTGTACTTTTTTTTAATGCGTACGTGTGTAAATGAGCTGAGAGACAAAGGAATTATGGCACCACTTGAAAACTTGATAGGATTTGTAGCTCGAGTCATTATTATTAAAAGCTCTTTTCTTTCTCGAATTCCTAAGCGTGTCCAATCCATATGATAAACAGAATTTCTAAGATTCAGACTCTGAAAGTAGTTTCTAATAAAAACACAAGATAATAGTAAAATATAGTTTATTACATTTTTTAATTTTCCTAAGGCACTATTCATTTGAAGGCGTCAGTGGGAAAACTTTTTTTACTTTACTGTTAGTAGTATTGGACAAAAGCTCATTTTGTGGCATCCGCTAATCGAATTATATTATTATTCTTATTATAATTTTATCACTATTAATATCCATGCACCTCATCCTCTAAAAACAATCATTATTTGATTTACCTGTAAAATCACCTCGTTACCGTACCAGCAAAAAAGGAAGATCTGGAAAAGCATGCATGATAAATATATGGATAATGATAAAAATGGTGCACTTCCCATCGACATTCTCGACAGCTGATATATACTCGAGCATATAATCAGTGTGCTCACAGAGAACTGGATAAAAATTATCCAATTAAATATTTGATTTGTTTTTCTTGAAAATCTGTAAAAAAAATATATTTTTGAGAAATTTAATTTCACGTTTGAAACCGTCAACTGGCGCTAAGGGACGCATATGTGCGGCCAAGAGGCACACCCTTAAAGGCCATTTGACGAGTGGGTCACGTGACCAGATTTGTACCACACTCACACTTTTTTATTTCCTAACTTATTTTCGCATGAAGTGCCACATCAAGTTAAAAATTAGGGATAATAAATGAGAAGCACTAAGAACTTAGGATAAGGCCCACTTTTTCCTTGGTAAACCTATGGCACCGATATTCGTTTCACTATCGGTACACTCACGATGGTGTACACTATAGACAAATCCACTTTTTGTGGACAAAAGTCTGACTACAACTCAATTTTCGAATTATCGAACGAATTATCGATTCTTTGCGAGAATTTTAATTTGGCCTAAACAGAAATTTGTATTTAACAACAGAAGAAGCAATATTTTTATCTTAACTTTTCAGATGCATTTTTTTTTTTAAGATCTGCGAATAGAGTAAAGAAGAGCCTCTTTCAGTGTAATTACTATCTAGCAATAGTTCTCAGTGGATTAGAGTGAGAAAAAAATTGTTTATAATGTTTTAAACAAATTAATGAACAAAAGCCATTTTTTGTGACTCACAATGATAAGTTGTATGAAATTCACATTCACATTTGAAAATATATGCTGCTTGTCAGCATTATATAAACAATTTTTGTAAACAAATACACAATTTTCGTATGGCGTTAGTGACTCTTAGGTGTAATTTTATTAAAACTTAGAAAAAATAATAATTATTTAAACAATTTTTTATAATTAAATGCACATTTCGCCCATTTTTTCAAAAATAGATTCCAATTTCTTTGTGAAATCAACTAAAAATGTATTTCCAATGACTGTTAGCTATAATGCTTTGACAGCTAATAAGAAAAGGTAATTATTTAAATAATTTTCATAAACAAATGTACATTTTGCTTACTTTTGCAGAAATAGGCTTTTTTAATGGAGTAAGATAGAATTTTTTTACAAATGACTACTTGTTGCTTTGTTTGTCAAATTAGCAAGAGCTGTTCATTATTAAAACAATATTTATTCAAAAATTCACAGTTTGATCACTTTTCGATGAAAAGTGATGATAACTTGCCAATTATTCCTTTTTGTCACATTTTTCTAAATAATAAAAAGCGTTGATTGCTTACACAATATTTATAAACAGTTTGACCATTTAACAATGATACATTTTTTTGCGGAGAGAGCTGAAAAATTCTTTAAATAATTAACTTTTCTTACCCGCTGCAATAGTATCATATCAAAGAGTCATTGGAAATACAATTTTAGTTTATTTCGCAAGGAAAATGTAGCTTATCTTGGAAAAATTGTCAAAATGTGCATTTATTTATAAAAAATTGTTTAAAAAATTAATATTTGTTATCAATTTGAACAAAATTACAGCTAGGAGTCACTGACGATACAGTTTTAAAGGTTCCGAAAAAATTGGCCCTATTTGTAGAATGATGTTATTATGAAAATGTGAATTTGTTTATAAATGTTGTTTAAATAATTGCCAGTTGTTATAATTCTGAAAAAAATAACAGAAAGGAGTTATTGGCAAGACATTTTTGGTAGATTGTGCCAAAAAAATGGAGCCTATTCATTGTGACATAAGAAAACTATATATTTCTTTATTAGAATTGTTTAAATGATGCTGCCAAGCTGCAAATATTTTTGAATAATTAAAATTACACTCACTGAGGCTCTCCTTTAGTCAATTTGCGGATATTACAAAAAAGTTACACCTTAAAAGTTAGGATAAAAATATTGTTCATTTTGTGGTTAAATAAGAGATTTTGGTTTAAACAAATCGAAATTCTCGCAGCAACTCGATATACCCGCAAGCTTAACGCTAATTTAAAAAAAAACCCAAATCCATTCAAAATTGTATGGCAGTTTGATCCTTCCTAGGCACATAAAATTTATGATATTTTTATTTATTTAAAAAATGCCCTTTTTCAAAAAATCCCTTTGTGAGGAATGGTATTTGGCCCTTTGGATAATTTGTTTAAAATGTCACATCAGCCAATTCATGATTCTAGAAGAAAAGTTATAATTTGTAATACATGGACTAAAAATCAAGCCCTAGGAAACGCCTTAATTTTTTATTTAAAACGCAATATTCCTTATTTTTGATTTTTTAATTTAAGTTTTACCATCTTAAGCCTTTAGCTTCTTTACTTTTTATCTAGAAGAAGCAAATATCACATTCAGAAAAGCAGACTGAAAAGTACAGCACTTTCCTTGCAATCGCTTATCCTCAGTTTACCGCAATTGTAAATTATTTTTGTTTCAAATTACAAACTCTTATCATATAATTCAATGAAAATAATTTGAGAATTACTTACTCGAGTATATGAAGATGGTGTTCAACGCACTCGGCTATAACGACAGATGCATCACTCTTTTTAGAATATTTTACTGTTTCAGGATTCGACATCTGTTCACTCGTCTGATCTATTTGATGTAATCGATGCCTAATTATTTCCAACTGCGCACAAATTTCTAACATCAAACCAACTATCAAACATTCATTGGCTACTTGCGTAGAACCACCAACACCGTGTGCAATAATTTGATGAAAATATGAGATCCAGAAAATCAGTGGAGTTGATAAACTATAGGGCAGCCAAGCCCTGAATGGCAGGATTCCCTCAAAAGCATCCGCAATTGACCTGAGAGTTATGAAGACTATACAGGTCCAAGTCAATCCTCCATAAGAATAAAATATCCACCTGCAAGATATTCAATTAGTACACAAACAAAGAATATGGGAGAATTGGATATAAAATCATAAATCATTTTGGAAGAATGATATTGAACGCATGAATTCATACCGCATACTATATCATCTAGTTCCTCAAGCTGCAACCATTTTTTTTTGTTACAGAGTTATTAATATTTAAAAATTTTAATTTTTAATTATTTAGATTTTAAAATTAAAGCTCTGCTTCGGTAATGTATCACTCTTTAATTTCTATATTTAACACTTTGATAACTAAATAACAAAATTAATTAGAAAACAGTGAAAAGGATTTACTGAAAAAACTGAAATATACAATTAAATTTTGTCCATTTTTTACCTCTCAAGGCTTTACAATTGGATAAAAATAATAAAAAGCGCATAAAAATTAAACAATTTCAGAATTAGGCTTTTACATCTGATCAGTTTAGGATTTAAAAATTGCAAAAACTTGCAGCTTCTAAAATTGACAATTTTATTCGTATTTCTTTTCAGAAATTTCCAAGATACTCGCTTGAATTCAAATAACTGCGTGAGATATAAAGTGGTATTTAAAACAATTAGATATCAACGCCAAAACAAAGTTCAATTTATTTTTTTCTGAAATGTAAAGTACAAACCTCGAAACTTTACGAAACTTTTCAATGATGTTAATTTCCTCCTGATCGCGAGGTTTAAAAGGATCTTTAAGTAACATGTTGATGAGAACAATAATTTGTCCGCGTTGTATAAAGATATTTGTTGCCTTAAAACACACGTTAATCATGCTTAGCATCATGAAACAATTACCGGTAAATTCATCCAAAGTTTTTGCGTTTAGAAAAACGTCCATAATTTCTGATAATGTAAAAGTAAATATAAGAAAAACCATAAAGACTGTGTAGCTATTGTACAGCCATATTGCCAAAAAGGAAGACCAATTAACTGGACGCCAAAAAGCAGCATTTTTAAAAACACTGAATGCCAGCGAAGAAGTATGCATTATTAAAAAACAAATTGTAAATATTTAAAATAGTTAAATTTAATTCGAAAGCTTATTTTGTTTCCAATGATATGCTTTAATTATATTACATTGTAATGTTTCAATTTTGTCACATGAACATGAATTACTTTTCAAATATATGATGCCTAAAATTTTGTTTCATATTTTTACATTTAAAGAATAATGGATTGTGAAAAGAATTTAGATACATGAGCTTATTTCTTGTATAAAAAAACAATGCTTGTGGTGAAATTCTAATATTTAATCACTGTGAGTCTTGAGGCAAGTTTGTCACAAACTGTCTTTAATCGAGAGAGCTATGGCTATAATAGCAGATCATTAATTATTACGTAGTAAGAAACGTCAGGATTTAACTATGCAATATGTACATATGTTAGATCCCGAACCCTTCATTGTATTTGCACAAATAGATTGTAGAAGCTGAAAGGGGTAGATGCATTTAATTACTAGATACTAAATTATGCAGTATGCAATCGTCGAACTGCTATACGAGAAACTTCAAGATGAATTTTGAAATAATAGGTTTAGAGTTTAGAATTTGTCATTATACGGTTTAAATGTGTTTAGTTTTCTACTATTGAAGATAGTACGGGAATAATTCTGATCAAATACCTTTTTGTCGCAGGTTGCAAGTCGATTAAAAAATGGATTAATAAACCTTTTTTGAAAAAATATTTCATCTGAGGTGGGCAAGTAAAAAGAACATTTAAAATTCTGGTAAATTGAAGTTCGTTTTTCTATTTCTCATCGGTTCCTATACAGGTTTCCTTACAGACAATTCTTTTAAAGAAACTATGAGAAGCCACCTTCACTGTATCGCTTGACAGATAGTATAAAAAAATTAAAGAAGGTTTCTATTCTAGTAGTGAAAATTAAAGAATGATCCTAGAAAAGATCCTGGGAATAAAAAATTCTTCATAGACATTTTTGAAGTATCATCCGAGGGATTCTATGCTGTAAATTTGTGAAGGAACCGGTACGGGATTCTTTGACAGGACCTATAAACAAATTAGAGAAAGATTCTTCTTGAGTCCCTGTAAATATTTCTGTAAAAAACAGAAACCTATACAGGAACCAGTTTTTTTAATATGAGAGAAACTATAATGATTGATTTAATTATTTTAACAAAGGAACTGATTTAAATTCCTTTCAAAGATTTCTGTGTAAGTAAAGGTTTCTATTCCAAAGCCTTTCATAGGAACCCTATTATCAAATTTTTGTCTGCAATTCTTTCTATTGTTTAGACCATATTTTAAGGTGAAATTAATTTAAAAATAATATTTCGAGATGGAAATACTCTTAGGATATTCTTAGCTCTATTATTTATAAAGCCAAGTTGCACAATAACTGTTAGATAAATCGATTCGATATAAGAATTAACAATGTAGTGCCTGTGAGACAGACGTATGGCTCATTAGTAATTAACAAACAAATCCACGACACTATAATTAATAATTTACAACTTGCGTCAGCAAAGACGGGACGTGAATTAAATGAGTATGAAGACAATACCTACGAAGTAAATCTCGTACGGTAGCGAGAGAACGATATAACGAAATGATAGATATTTATTTTAGTAAAATAAAGCATTAAATAAAACTAATCAAATGAAAGTAAATAAAAATAAACCTATTACTTAATATGATTTTAGAGAATATTCATAAATATTTTTTTAATTTCAAGGTCCTCTCATTCTGTTTTATTGAGGAAAACAAATTTGTTAACGATTCGGGACGTGCGGATTGGGGTTAACGCAAATGTGACACCAGACATGGAAAATGTGTGACTAACAATTCATTTTGTGTGTGACTTGTTTTTTTTTAAAGTGAAATAATATTTTTATCTTATTACACCTTAAATATTGTTCCTATTGCCAAGTTCTCTTTTTTCCTCCTTCAATCGCTTTATACGTGAAAGATGATACACAATTACGTAACTCATTGATGATAAAAAACGTCGACGGCTGCTAACAATAAGGTTCTATCTCAGCGATCAATGCAAAAAGGTTCTATCTTTATTAAAATTCAAAAAGGTACTATCTCGTCGGCCAATTCAAAAAGGTTCTGTCTCGGTGGCCAATGCAAAAAGGTTCTCACTCGGCGCCCGATGCAAAAAGATTTTATCTCAGCGTTTCGTGCAACAAGGTTCTTATTATTATTATTATTATTATTATTTTGACGGCTCAGATAAAACCTTGTTGCACGAATTGCTGAGTTAGAATATTTTTGCTTTTTGCATCGGCCGCCGCGATAGAGCCTTTTGAATTTTAATAAAGATAGAACCTTTTTGCTTTGATCGCTGAGATAGAACCTTATTGTTAGCGGCCGTCGATGTATCCTTTATTTTTTTCACCCAGTCAGAAAGTTTCCTGCGCTTCATGATCGATAATGCTCGTGAAAGCATCGACAACTGTAATTGGGTGATTGTGAATTCTCTTTCGTTAATGCTCATTTAGCTTTAACAAGCACATTTTCATCGTGTGTCTCGTGATTCGCACTTGATTTTGTCCTAAAAGTTAAACTTTAAAAATTATATTTAACACTTGTACATCAAATGAATTAAGCTTTTATTTCTGTATCTCGTTTTAGGGGCTGCTTATTCATGCATTGCAAAATAGAGTACAAATGTTATTTACCACGGTGACCTTAATATTTTTTTCTTATTTCGCATCAAATTTTATTCTCAGATACACGGTAAAGCTGATATCTTTAATCAAATGATATTTTACAATTCATAATATTCATTGATATTGAATAATACTTATTTTTATTGTCTTGCTTTCGTAATTCAAGAAAGAGCGTATCCTATAAAATAAAATATAATTTATTTATTAAACATTTTATAAAAACTTATGTCGTTCCTTTATAGATTAAATTTCTTTATTAGATATTTTCTCTTTTACGATTTTAAACAAAAATACGCTTCGTAGAGTAAAGAGGTTCTAAACAGATTTGTAGATATAATTTGGACGAAAAATTATACAAAATAAAATATTATTGAAGCTTATGTCATTTTTTTCAAATGTAAGTTTTTATATTTGTAATATATTCGTATAAAAAGAGTTTATAACAAATTTGGACATCTTTTTTAGTTGACAAACTTTCATGTTTTTATATTTTTTGGTCTCCCGTGTCGTTTTTTCTTGAACAGAATGATTAGAAACAAATATGTAGCTGTTTTTTGGGTAAACAGCTTTTTTCTTATTATTTTCTCTCGCGCCTAGGATCATTTAAAAAAGAACCAATTTTTTAATTTCGAATGCTATTTTTTACGATTAAAAAAAGAACTACGTGTCCTATGGAAAGTTATTCATCAGAAAAGTGTGTCTCTTTTTTGGATGAGAATCATTCATATATTCATTTTTGTCATAGCTTGTGTTGGTTGTCTAAAAATTTTATTTGTTAATTTTAATTTTATTTTTTACAAATTAAGCCAAAATTACGCATTTTATAAAAAAATAATTATTAACAAATTGCTAACAATTTTTAGGGTAAACGAATTCAGTGCTATTATTTCTTCGTAGCTTGTGCCGTTTTTCTGAAAATTTCATTTTTTTATTTTTAAAGATGTTTTTTACGAATAAAAGAATAACTACGTTTCCTATAAAAAGTTGATCCAGAACAAATTTGCGGATCTTTTCATCGTGAATAATTCTCGTAGATTCATCTTTTTCTGTCTTGCATAGTTTGACAGCAAAATAAAGTTATTTCCTTTCATTATTTTTTTTTGCAATCAAAACTAAAATATTCGATTTTTTATGAAAAATAAAAAAATTGTTATCATAATTTTGTAGGGCTTTTAAAAAGAAACGTTTTTGTATTCTGATTTTTATTTATATCGTGCGTTGGTTGGCTTAAAATGTTTAATTTCGTTCTTTTTTTTGTTTTTTTTTTATTTAAATGCTATAACTCTGTTACATTTCTTTTTATTGCACGAGGCGTAGGGATAAACTGTTTGAAATTCCGAGTTCTGTGAATAGCATCTAAAAAAAGTGATCTCAATAATTTCGAAAATGTTCTAACTTTTTGAATTTTCATCCAAATTAGTCTGACTGACGAATCTGAACTTCAGTTTTTAACACTTAAACAGTGTACTGAAGGCTAATCAAATAGAATGACTTTGTAAAAAGATTTTATGACCGCAGCAGACATACAGACTGGCAGAGATACTGACATACATGCATACATACATATAGACAAACATACATACATACAAATATAAAGGCATGCAGACATACAGGCAGACATGCACACAGCCATACAGACATCATATAAGTATAGTATATATAGTACATATAGTATAAGTGGTAAAAAGGTTAATTTATTTGTGAAAGTTTGTAGTTATATGTATGTGACAATGTCACAAAGAAAAACTTTTTTTTTGTATAATGGAAAATACATTTTTCATTAAATCAATTTTTTTCCTAATCATTCGTAGTTAAATGCCTTTGATAAACCAAGATCATATTATTTATAGATTGTAAACTTATAGAATTCAAAAATTTAAGACATGTGAGATTCTAAATCAGAAATTGATGGTTTTTGCTGCTCTACTTTGATTAACTTTACTTCTTGTCTTAATAATTTTACCGTTTATTTTTTTTCTCCCTCAAATATGAAGGCATAGTGAGTAAAATTTCAAAGAATTAGTAAAAGAAAACAGCATAAAAAAGAAAAAATAGTGAAGTAGAAATTAAGATTACTCAAAACAAAACATTAACAATAATGATTTCATCATTTTCTTATGAAAAATCTAAAACATCTAAGTTTTTAAATTCTGTAAGTTTTTATTCTGTGAAAATAATGATTTGTGCTTATTTAGGGCGTAAAACTATTAATTAAAAAAAAGAAGTGATATTTTGCAAAATTAATTTATATTAGAAAGAGATAAGTTTTTCTATGTAAAGGATAGGTAGTTGATGATGATACTTGCAGCATATTCTCCTTAAATTACGATAAATCTAAAATATAAACAAGCAGAACAGCAAATCTGGTGTATTCAATGCTGAAGTTTTTCGTATCCCTCCCTTGAAATTTTTGGAGAGATATTTTGTACATTAATTCGCATTAAAAGAAGACAACTGTTTTATATGTTGAAGATAATAGGGCCTTCCGCTAGAAAATCAATATTTTAGAAAGAAATTATCCTATAGTTAGGATTCGATTTGTGCGTAATGC
Organism: Druon quercuslanigerum; assembly: GCA_010014905.2. Taxonomy (NCBI): domain Eukaryota; kingdom Metazoa; phylum Arthropoda; class Insecta; order Hymenoptera; family Cynipidae; genus Druon; species Druon quercuslanigerum. The sequence goes on from JAAAKG020172495.1 coordinate 10,880, forward strand.
AAAATGGGTCTGAATATCACAAAATATATCGAAAAAAAATAAAGACAAACACTTCTTTAGCCTAAAAAAGAAAATAAAATAATTTTACTTCTTCGGTCTGTTTCCTCCGTTTTATTTTTGTCCAAGGAGGAAATTTTTTTTTATTTTTTAGGAGAAATAAAGTGTTTTTCCTTAATTGTTTTATTTTCAAATTTCAATAGGAACATTTTATGGTGGTTTTTCAATTTTAGTCGTTTGATTCTTGATTTTATATTCACAAATGCTGCACATTAATTTTATTATTGGACGTTAAATAGCATTTAAATTCGGTTTTAATCTCATTTAAATTTCTTCAATTTCAATGTAGATAATTACATCTTATAGTATATTAAGAATCATATATTTGAGACTTAATAAAGTATTTATTCACAAACATCCATTTCTTTTTTCGGAAATAAATTAAAGATTCTTCCAGAAAATTAAAAAAAAATATTTTATATTATAACATTGGAACATTTTCTGTATATTCCAGGGTTTCGATCATTTATAAATGACTAGAAAAATTTTTTAATGCAACAGAAATATATAAATATTGTAAAAAGCTTTATTTTCAATGTGAATAGCAGAACAATCAATGGTCAAGGAAGAATTTCCTCAAGTTATAGGGAGAAAAAATATCAAGTATAGTAAAATATAACATTTAAAACAATCATTTTTGCCTAATAATGGGAATATTCTCAGTTTTATCGGAAAAAAAATTCTCCTGTGCAAAATAGAGAACTTCATCTAACAAGTGTTTTGGAAGTTATCCCTAATTTGTCACGGTGTAGTGAATTCCGTAAATTTTATAAGTTCATTCAATTCATTGAATTGCGTAAAGTTCATGAATTTTATGAATTCCGTGTATTCTTTGAATTCAGTAATATCCACGCACTCTGCAAATTCCTTAAATTTGATGGCTATCTTGTTGCTGCGGCCTCGTTTATCGTATCGGCTTAAGTTTACTCCCGCTCTAAGTCGGAGCAGCAGTGATCCTCATCCTGTAAGCTGTTTACATTTTTCACGTAAACAACGACAATATAAGACGTTTATAATTATTTTCACCAATTAAACACTAAAAGTGTCGCGATTGAATTGATTAATATTAATTCCAATTACAGTAAACCCGAGGGATAGGGCCCCCAGAGTTTGTTCTTCCGAGTATTGACGCAGCGCAGTAGGAATGGGTGAGAGGAGGTTTGGGGTTCAAGGTGTTCACTTACACTTGTCTATTTACATTCGACGTTGACCATTGTCTAGTAAGTTAGATCTAAGGTGAGCCCCAGAACCGGCACTCACTCTAGGGTTCACTATAATCTAATTCGCTTCATAAGTTAATTTACTTGCTTCTAATATTTCGAGGTTAGATTGGTGTAAAATAGACATGATACTTCCAGACAACAAAATTGCATATAATTACAATACTTCGTTCATTAATTCGATGTTCCGTAATTCTTTTGTTTCATATTCGGCAAGAGCTGAAAGGAAAGTAGCACCAACCCACGCCCTGTAAACGGTCTTTCGAGCAGAGAACTGATTTCACGTGGTAGGCCTCACAAGGCCAACCGAACTTCAACACTGAGAGGACGCGGAGAACCTTGTTATATACATCTGGATAAGATTCTCTTTCCTTCAAGATTGTCAGGGATTGAGCATGTCAATTATGCGGTAAAACTTCAGGTTGAGACTTGTTAACCAAAATATAGCATACTTTCAGCCATTTGGCATTTCCAGTATACATAGAGTCTAAAGAACCTGGTAAGTAAGTTAGCAATCATTATATTAGTCCCTAAAATTACGTTTGTAGTCCGTAGAATATATCCTTTGTTATTTGCACCAGTCCTGTTTTATCCAGCCGCACATTTTATGTTGATTTGCCGTTACAGAAATGCATAGAAGAATCCTTGGCTGTTAATGAATATAACCATCCTTCCAGGATGTGAATAGCAATCCAAAAAGACTAGCGACTGTAACAAAACCGAATGTCATATCGTATCAATAGTTGGATGAAAGTTTGCCTTAAAAGTTTGACTTCGCACCAAGGATTCCTGTAAATTGATTTAATTTATTACCTCTGTGTGGAAAGCTAATTATTATATTATATATTATATTATTATATAGGCGCTATAATTAACGTTTGCTTCTTTCAAACAGGGGAATACCTAGAATGACTAGAAGCTTGCCTTTGTGCATTCTGCTGAAGGCGATGAATACGCGAGCCAGATCTGGAAGATTTATCCTTGTCAATGCAGTTGTGAATTCAAACTACGGGAGATGATCCTGGCCACCGTCGTCATCCACTTCAACTAAATTAGAGAAGGAAACGAAAAAAGAAAAGAAAAAAGAAAAGAAAAAGTGTTTTGAAAAAAAATCTCGTGCTAAATAAGGAGTGTAGTTTAAGTGAGCTAATTTGTGTCTTGGTGAGTAGAGGTCTGTCGGATAAAGGTTTTTATAATGATTTAAAATGCAAAATATTATTAACCAGTCCGAGAACTCGTAAAGAGACGGATCAGTGACAGGGTCAAGAAAAATGTACGTAAACGAAGATCTGGCAAGTTTGGAGTAAAAAAAATGTTATTGCTATTAAGTTTAATGTTTTTCAACTGATCTCTAACTTTGTTGGGCACTATTATCTCAAAAATATGTGAAAATTGTATTGTTAGAGTCGCGCGGCAGTGATTCACTTGGAAGTTAGGATGTCCGGGAGCATAGCCATACGCGTATATCAAATCATAACTGATACTGTATTGACTCTTCAATTCGTTAGAAAAGGCATTTTTAAGCATGTTCTAGTAACGAATCATCTGCTAGAATTTGAGTTCCATTTTCTTCGGACAATCTGATTATTTAAATCATCATGTTTTCCCCAAGTCCATATTAGTTAACTGTGAACAAACATTGCTTTAATTACAATACAAAACATTTATCATTTGCTTTGTTTTTCATACTATCTTTTAGATAATCATTAGCATGCTATTATCTAACCTGTCAGTGACAGGGAAAAAGCACTGTCATTAAAAGGTGCACAGGTGTCTCAGACCCATCCACTCGTATGAAGCACACCAACAATGAATAATTATTAATAAGCAATATGGACATTGCTGTCATTATGGTTTCAGTATTAAAAGAGAACTACTTTACTTATAACTTCAGGTCACAAAGGATATTACATTTTAGTTTGACATGATTTTTTATTTTATATTATTAATTACATAATGCTACATTACGTCACGTTACTTTAGATCAGGTTTACATATTCTACGCGACATTAGTGCTACTTTCTAATTATTTAGATAGTTTCAATTAATTTTGCAAGATTTCAGAATTATTATAAATGAAAAAAATTATCCTAAATTATATTAAAAGTGCTGGTGGAAGAAAAAACTATTTGTTTAAATCAAAGAAAACTTTCATTTCCTGAGAACCAATGAAAATTTTTCATTGGTTCAGTCAGATTTTACTAACAGTGTGTACTGAAAAATTGTTAGCTGAGCCAACTGTATAGTTAGTGTCATATGGTACTGCTATTTTTTAGTTGGTATAACAATTCCATTAGTTGCAGTGACAAATCAGTTAGTACAAGCAACTAAGTAAATGGTTCTCCTAGATAAGAAACTAGCAGTAGCGAGCGTGTTTACCATTAGACCGCCGATGAAGGTTTCAAATGATTAATGGCGATGTTGCATGAATTTTGATAAACATATTTTTAGAATATTAGAGCAGTGAATAACTTTACGGATAAAACAAAAGAAACTTTTAGATTTTTAATACTTAAAAAAAGAATAATTTCTAGTGACAGCGGACCGGGCTGATTACCTAAGGTAACCTATGAACAAAGATATTATATCATTGCTAGCAATGCCAAAAAATGAGCAATCGAAAATAAAAGTCGAATTAGGCAGGGTGAAAAATATAAGCAAAGAATGGATTTGGAATTCAGCGAATTTTCTAAAGCAGGTAGATTAGTAACTAAGAAGTGTTTTAGCTGGATATGATTCTAGGGAGGATCAAGATCTGAAAAAATTTGAATTCCTATTTACCGTAAAACATAAGTACAAACACGTCGGCCATGGGCAAACTGTTTTAATTCTTTTCTTCGTAATTATTATTTGATAATAATACATGAAAGCCGTTCAGAGTAATTTATAAATTCAAATGCATGTTTCAAAACCATGTTTTGTTACAAAGTAGCCAAACTATGCATTTTGCGAAAAATTCCGCGAGTCGGAGCAATATTCCAACTATATTATGAAAAAAAGAATCAAAATTTTTTCTTATCTCATTTCAGACAACATCCCCATTGTACTGTTCACAGTCTTCCTAAAAGACATTGATATGTATGATTATATTCTTCATTGTATTTTTGCTGGACATAATCAGCGGCATCGGTTGTTTGGCCCCATCGTGTTTTTCTATAATAGCCTTCTGCAGTCCCTGCGGCCTCGTATGCTGCTTCGCTTGCTTCTTTGTGTATTTTTAGGCTTGCTTCATCGTTTACGGGATGTGTTCTCCTATAGTTAAGATTCTGTGTAGCAGCAGCTTGATCGCGTGCACGAATAAGATTGATACTCTGGTTTGCACCCAATCTGCTAAAATGATGTTTGCGCAGAGTCACCCACTCGTCTTTATTAATGTCAAATACCATAAATTTGCTAATGAGCCTTTCGCCAAACAAATTATTTAGCGGCTTACTCAGGTATCCCACTCTAAATGCAAATATGATATGACCCCTTTTTAAGAAATTTGCATTTGGAATAGACATCTGCTGATTCTCGAGTGTTCGGAAATTTACATAGCGTCGGGTATCTTCAGGTCTTATTTCTTCGATAGGAGGCAAATCGATACCATCGTATCCAGGAAATAATTGTTTCAATGTCGGCTTTACCGAACTTATTAATTCTGTAAGAAGAAATAAAAATAGATTTATTTTGGACAATTGCATTGAGGCAAACAAAGAAACAAAAAAGAGGTGGTTTCTTGCAAGTATGGGAAAGAATGTCCAGTCTGATATTGAAGCCTATTTTGTACCATGGTCAGTATACGTCAGAAATGTCACGATCTACCCCTCGTCGTTAAATTTTAATTAAAGTTTGTAAAATTATAATGATGAATGAAAGTAATTTTGGATATTTTAAAAATTAATTAAATTAATTGGATTTTGATAAAAATTAGAGAAATTAGAGGTGAAATTATATATATTTTAGAAGTATAATACAATCAAATTTTTTTTAATGTTGCCTGACAAACAGTGCAAAACAGATTTTTATTCACCTTTCTTTAAAAAAAAATCATAGAAACTCTATTGGGTCCTAAGATGTTGCATTACATTTTGCAAAACTAAAATCGCGCGCTATAAAAATTCTTATTTGCCGCGAGTTCAATCCCTATTAGTTTCCCATTCCTAATTCCTAACTGATAAAGCTTCGTGGCTAGCTTAAAATATAAATATAATCTGGAATGTAAGCTACATCTGTGCAGGATAAACTGACAAATTTTTGTGACCCGTTTTATAAAACATATTGCTACGATAATAATAATACGTATACAAAGATTTTAGAATTAGAATATGAAATGATTTTATAACGATTTCAAAAAATTTCAAGTAATTCCGAAATATTTTAACACATTATTGAATAATTTAGAGGATCAAACACAGAAATCACAGAAATCAATATATATTTTAAGAAATTAAATATTTTGAAAAATTTCCTAAGATGTAAAAAAATTTAATAAACTTTAAAGATTTGAAGTACCTTATTTAAATTTTAAAACTACTTTTAAATCTTGAAACTCATTTGACTTCTACTGAAATTAATTTAAAATTCTTTAAAATTACTTAAAATCTCTTAAATTTATTAAATATATCTTGAACTTTTTTAAACATTGTGTAACCTTTCAATCTTTATTTATAAAGTTTGAATTTCTTTACATACTAAATATATTGATCTTTTCTAGGCAAAAATTAAACTTCTTTGTTAAAAATTTATCTTTTTTAAAAAATTTAATCTTTTTGGTGAAAAATTAATCCTTTTTGGTTAAAACACAACAATTTCGCATTACATAAAAATATTTGTTTTAAAATGAAACTATTTTATTTAAAGTGTTTTCAGGTTGAAAATTTAACTCTTTTGTAGATAATGCTTATTGGCTTCAAAAGTCAACAATTGAGTTAACAATATATGTATTCCGTTAAAACTTCGTTGTTTTTTTTTGTGTTGAAAATTAATTTTTTATCTAAAAATTCCATTATTATCAAATTAATTGTTCAAACTGCAAATTTAGGGTTTTCATTTTTTCTTGAAAATTTATATTTTTTAATTAAAAAATTAAATATTTAGTTGAAAATGCATCACTAGTGATCAAAAATAATAAATTTCTTGTTAAAAATTTATCTCTATCGGTTTTTTTTTTAAATTAAAAATATTAACTCTTTTGTTGAAAATTCGTCTTTTTCGGTATTAAATTAATCTTCTGTGTTGAAACTTCTTTATTTGGTTGATGATTTAAGTGTTTTGTTAAAAATTGGTCTCTTTTCGCTGAATTTTACTGATTGAAAATTCTTTCCTTTTTTTTTTGGAAAATTAATTTTTACATTCTCATCAGAGAAGATATTAGATTTGTGTAAAATTTGACCCCCCCCCCCCCCCTCAATTTTTGATAAATATTCACATTCTAAGACCTCCTGAATCCGAAAACCAGGTTTTTACGAATGTGTCTCTTCGTCTATCTATTTTTTTGACTGTGTGTCTGTAGATTTTTAGTTTGTTATCGCGATAACTTTCAAATAAATTGACAGATTATATTGGCATTTAATATACTCTTTTTTAGTATCATAAGCTAAAGCTAAAATTAATTAGTCAGCCATTTTGGATAAAAATGCAAATAGCAAGCGCATTTTGAAAAATTTTTTAGACCACTTTTTTTAAGATTCAAAAATTGTCTGTGCGGTTTTTTGTAGTACTTAAGAAGAAAAACTATTTCCCCATATGACTTTTCATGATGAAAAAAATACCAGAATGACAGCACTTACAATATAAAAAAACGAAAATAAAAATATGAAGTCAAATAACGTACAATATGAAAAAAAGTAATGAAAATGAAAAATGTTAATTTTCGAATGCCCTACAAGATTATCATAACAAATTCTTGACTTTTCTTAAAAAATCGAATATTTAAATGTTGTCAGCTTAAAAAATAAAAAAATTTTTAATTTTTTGGTCAAAATATGCAAAATGCGACAAATGATAATTCGACAAAAATGATGCAATGAATAAAGATTTACAAATTTATTATGAAAAACCGACGCAAGGTGCGAAAAAAAATTAAGTCACAAAAGTTCGTCACCAAAAAATTATTCACAATTTCTTTATTCATAATTTTCAGAAAGGATAAGTTAATTATATTTTGATCGTAAAAAATCAGACTAAAAATAAAAATTTGAATTCCTGGGAAAACGGCACAAGTGTCATTAATATGTTCAATAACGATTTTTGTAAATAAGATGCGCACTTTTTTTAATATAGAAACAAGACAATAAAAATACTTTTGTTTTAATGTCAAATCATAGTATGCATTGTAATAATATAAATTTAATATTTAATAGTTAATAAATACAACAATTTTTCAGATATTACTTTTACTCTTTTTTTAATCAGATGCAATATTATTATTTATATTATTCTTCACTAATTTCTCCATATATTTAATTGAGACTTTTAAATCGGAATTCGATGTAAAGTTTACAGAACTTTTGTAGAGTTATTCGAGATTTGTTTTGCATTAAATCGTAAAAGTTATACAAATTTTATCACATTTGTTCAAGGTTCGCTAGTATCCCCGACTATAGAAATAATTCAGGAAAGATTAATGAGCTTGTTTTATGTGTCACTAAATTGACGATATCTTGGGACATAATAGAGTCTCCATGATTTTTTTAAATGTGATTTCCCAACATAAAATTTTATCCATATTGAAAATAAATAAAAATGGGAGAAATTCACAAAAAATGGAATGAAATTTTTTTTACTGTTTTTAGGGAACAATAAAAGAAATTACTATATTATATATTTTTATGCATACAATTTCTCCTTTTATGTCTCTAATTTTTACTAAAGTCTAATTATCGTTTCCAGAAATATCAATAATTCATAAAAATGGGACCCCAAAGTTCAACATGGCGTAAGGTAATTTGAAATATTCAGATAAATGGTTTTTGGTTGATTTAAGCAAGGAAAACAAAATTGTCTAGCAACCACAATTACAGAAAACATTTTCATCATACTGCCGGTGTCACAAGTCATTTAAAAATAAATGTCAGAACCATATTGCGTCAGAAAAACGTTTTAAATTATATTTCAGGTTTTTTATAACATTTGCCTCGAAATTTAAGAAGCGAAACCGACGCTTCTAAAAAAATTTTTTTATTATATCATTGGTATTGAAAATCAATTTCAAAAAACATAGAAAACAAATCGCGTGAGTAAAAGTTGGTAGATTTAATTTTAGAATTCTTTTAATAACCCTTAAAAATTCAAGAAACGCCACTGAAGCAACCTAATAACTATTAGGATGAGAAATTTGTTGATTCCCCTGTTGGGATCAAAAATCAATTCAAAATTAACATGGGAAACATATCATGTCGGGATAATTATTTGAGTTTCTTTTTAAGTTTCTTTGAAAATGCTTCAAGATTGAAGCAATGGTTTCAAAAAAATTTTAAATGGCAGTAAGCAATCGCGATCTAATAATAATTTATTTTCTATTTTTCACGCTTTCTAGTTCAAGTACCTTTTTTAAGTGATACAGGGAACAGTAGGCATCACTGGATCTCTCTAAACAGAGAACTTTTTAATTATTTGATAAATAAGTGAAGAAATTTGTCTTAAACTAGAAAAGCATTAAATAAAATGTATGCGAACGCACTTTATTCAAAAGCTTGAGCCACCTATATCTTATGTAACAAAAGATTAATTTTTTTTAGGTAATTCTGAAAAAATGTACCTTTACTTCAGTGAATATATGCAAAAAAGTACCTTAAAAAATATTTTTTGTTAGTATAAGAAATACGAAGAATAAAATTAGTTCTAATCCGAGTTTTAAGAACGTATTGAAGTTTTAGAACAATATTATTGTATACTTACCAAGAGAATTGAGGAAAATGGCAAAAATTAGGTATAGAGTACCGGTAGTTATGTTCATTTTCTACTGGAGTAGATGACACAAATTTACCAAAAAATGACTTTAACTGGGGAACTAATTAAATTTTTATAAGATGTTTCCAAATATATACATACGAGGATGCTGTCTTACATGTATCGTTTTTATTGGTTAACTCTTTGTTGCTCCCTACACTGATATATACGTCATTGAACAAATTTCGTCGTGTAAGCAAGTATATCAACATATTCTCATAGTATACACAAAAATTTCATCAAAACAGATATTTTATGGTCCAACTTTATCTCTTGCCTTCTTTCAATTAGGGCGTATATTTTTATGACGGTTGATATAAATCAATAAAAGGTATGATAATAATGTGCATATAATGATTTGAAACAAAATCAATCTTTGCTTCGAACGACGACATTTATGAATGTTAAATCATAGATTCACTCATTTATGACTTAACATTCGTAGATAATAATGTACGTAATTTTAATTTTTTTAATTTTAAATTATATTATTGTAGCTCAGTGGGCAAAAAAAATCATGGACGTCTTCGCGACATTTTATTGACATCACAAAGACGTCCTATTCCCTTTTCGTAAAGATGACGTAAAGACATCTTTGCGAAATAATTTTTTTTAACAGTATCTTAAAGATATCTTCACCGCACTGTCATACGAGATTTTTGCCATGTCTGTGGTACAGATTTTACGAAGATGTGCTAAAGAGGTCCTCAAGAACTTTTCTATACATGGCGTAACTTTTAAAATTTTGAAAATTTTCAAAAATTCTTGGGGCCCAAAATTTCTTTCATATGGCATCATAGTTTCACTATTGTTACTATAGGGATTAAAGTGACCTTTTCTTTAAAATTCTCCACAAAGTGACTAGTAGGTGACTTAATTGACTGTGTGCTAGTCCTGATTATTTATTAAATTTCGGTTAATTGAGTCCTGAAAATTCATCAAAAAGGACTTGATGCATAATATTTAAATCCTCCTCTCTCTAAATCTGAGTAATTAAAACTTGACGAATTAAACATCGCAACTTCGTGTTCAAATAATTAAATTATTCAGACTAAGGAATAGGATATTATAACATGGTAAATATATACTTTATCTTTGTAGAGGTGACGTATAAGCTATTTACAATTATTATTATCACACCAATAAGCCATTTCCCTCTCGGGGTATGCGTGACTCACTCGGTGGGGAAGAGAGTAGTGTGAGAAAGGGGTTACAGAATTTTGAGATTGATCTAGAATTTTCGTATTATTTATTTAAATAACACCAATCTCTGGCAATCCATCTCTCTAGCAATCAGCCCAAATAAAGATCGTCACAAAATCGTCATGTGAGGTTCCCCACTTGGGTTCTTTAGTGTCCAAGGTCTTTTCTTTCAAGCGCCATTCACTCTACTAACACTCTTCTTATTAACTATTTTCCGCCATACTTTTCTATCCTGGCATACTTCTCTAGCTTCTTTAACATCCATGCATTTTTTCATGCAGGCTCTCGTGCTTCTATGGCTTCTTATGTCCCTGCTAACGAGGGTCTCATTCATACATTCTAACCATTCTTCCCGCGGTCTGCCTCTGGGCACGCTGCAATTTACTTTACCTTGATAAACTTATTTCGTTAGTCGTTCAACCTTCATTCTCTTAACATGCCCGAACCTTCTTAATCGATTTCTTTCCCATGTGTCAACTAGCGTCTCTTCCGCAAAAAATTCTTTAAGGATGATCTCATTGCTCAGTTTGGCTATCAGAGTCTTCCAACATATTATGCGCAAGAATTCCTTGTCAATCGCGTTAATTTTACTCTGATCTTTTTCTTGATAGGTCCACGCCTCGCTGCAGTATAGCGCAGTGGGTACAAATATACATAGAATTATGTATAGCCATTTTAGCCTTCTTTGATATATTTTCAATCCTTATAAGATGGCCTGCTCTATCAATAACCTTCTTACCTTCGTTTATGCGTCTATTTAACTCCTCATCTATCTTCCCGTCGCTAGTAAATAAGCTACTAATGTATACGAATTTATCAACTTGTTCAATTCTCTCATCATTCAATACAATGTTGCATATTGTTTCATAATTTTTGTTATATTTACGTTAATTTTGAGGAACATGCTCTTTATTCTTGCATTCAGTTTATTCAACATTCTTTGCACGTCTTCGATAGACTCTGCCATAACAACCTTATTAACTGCGAATGCTAACCCACGTAACCATACTGTTTTGAGATCATCGCTAAGACTTGCCATGTTCAAAGTTCTGCCGTACGCTTTTTTCTTTGTTTTTTTGGCAGCCTCAATTTCATCATTCCACCATGCATCACCAGACATTCTTCCTAGAACCGCGGTACCACACACTTCGATCGCACATCTAACAATGATATCCCGGAATGTAGTCCATGCGCCTTCTATATCTTTATTTCGTATAAGCGCCTCCCAAGTTGCCTTACCTATACTTCTCATTTGTTTTGTTTTGTTCGTTTTCTTTTTTCTCCATCCCCGGCCTAAGTTAATTTGGGAGATCACTAGGTAATGATCATTATTTTATTGAGAACCCTTTACGGCCCTCGTATCTTTTACTAGCTCTCTTAGTCTTTCATACGCCACAACAAAGTCAATTATACTGTTACTATTTTCTTTAGACTAGGTGTACATGTGGATCATTTTATGCCTAAACCAAGTACTTGCAATGGACAGAACCCTTTCTATTAATAAGCTAACTAATTTATCTCCGTTATAGTTTGTTCTTAGATCCCCAAAATTACCTAGTACTTATTCTGTATCCTGGTTTTGGATGCCCACGCATCCATTCATATCTCCTGCAGAATTATTCTTTCACCATTATCGCAAATAGTTTTTGTATTGTTAAGTGTCCCAGAAGGCGTCTTTTACTTCACTGGGATCACTATCAACTAGCGCGTAACATGCTATGATAATGAATCTTCTCATTCCTACTTTCTTTCTAGCCCACAGCGATCTGGGAGATACAAAATCATGAACTCCGTGATGCTGCTTCGCTGACCATATTTCAAATCCGCCCTTCAACAACCCGTTTTCTGTGTCCCTACTTTTGCATTTCTTTTTCTTTGTTTCAGGTACACATAAAATATCTAGTTTCCTTACGTGCATAGTTCCTTAAAATTTACAAATGAAATAGAAAATTCTCAATTGTAAATATGGAAATAACATTTTCCCAACAAACGATTTTAAACTCTAATTTAAAAGTCTTCAAAAATAGATTATTTGAATTTTTAACCTACAAAATTGGACGGCTTATCAAAAAGCAAGCACTTAAAATGAAAACAACTTTAAGCTGAAATGTTCAAAGTAGGGACCTTCAAATTAGTGCAACAGATTGAATGTTTTTTAACATTAGGCAGTTAAAACATGTAGTGTTACATAATACTAATTTAAAAAATAAAACTTTAAAATTTAACAATTTTTAATGATATTTAGTCATACAAAAGTTGCAGTGTTATTTTAAAAAAAAATTTGCTCGCTGCGCCAAGTTTGAACGCGGCTAGGTCGCGCGTGTAAGCTCTCGCACTTCACGCTCTTTTTCAAACGTTTAATGCGTACACTTTAACTACATTTTTTTAAATATCATTAATATTATAACTTTATTCGAAATCTGTGATTCAAACTTGTGAGGAATCACAGCTATGAATTATAACTGAAATTTTTTGTAATTTATTTTGAAAGAAGGATCTCAAAGCACCGACGGCTTTAACGATTACATTCTCATTGCAAAACTCGCGATTCGCGCTCGATAATTTGTATCCAATTAAAAACTTCTTGTAATTTAAAAATTTTTTAAACCTACTAATAGCAACGCTTGAAAGTTACATGAGAATAGTTTTAAAATAAATACATTTTATATTTAGAAGACATTTTCATTGATATTTCTTAACCTATTAAAAAAAAATTTTAATTTTTGAAAATTTTAAAAATGTTGAAAAACTTATAACTTTTTACATTTATATTTAAATTTAAAATGTCATCAGGATAGTATCAGATAATCCGACAACAATTTCTAAAACTCATAAAAAATTTTTCTTTAAATTTGGAAAAGCTCTAGCGTTTTAAATGGTTGTATGATCAAACAATTTTACTGAGATAGTTTTTTAATATATCTGATATCTAGTAATAAATGTCAATAAAATTTCCTAATCTATCAGCCAAATTTTTTTTTCTGAACATTTTCAAAAATTTCAAAAGTATACGACTGTTCTAATTTTTACGCTATTTAACCTCCAGTTTTTTATGTCCACCCTTTTGCTATAAAAACGAAATGATAAAAATAAATTTCACATCAAAAAGCTAGATTGCCAAATGTGTCCAATGTTCATAAATTTTTCCTGTAAAATAGCCATTCAATTAAAAAAACTGCACAGTAAAGACAATTAACACATCGACCCTGAGCATTATCTTTAACTGCAGCGTTTTCTTCTGATAATGTCTTAGCACAGCGAAAGACGACCAGAACCATCGCCTCAAAATAGTCCCTATACCCTTCCTTCCCGCACTGTTCTCATTTCCCTTTCACATATCCCTGCTTGGGATGAGACGTGCTAAGTCTTGGTACAGTTAAAGCGTTTTATTATTTTATTTTGCCTTATCTCTATAATCAGCTGTAGGCTGATGTCTAGTCTATTATGTCTAGTCAATTACGTCAATCTATTTTATCTTGCCGGGCGGCCCATCGCGTAAGCCGCCCTGGCATTTATCCCAACGGGCAATCATCATTTTCACAACTGATCCTGTGTACCCTTCCGCCTCTAGTGTGCATCGACGATACCCTTCACTGAATACATAATTGATTCATGGCCTCAATACAAGGTCACCTGTGAAGATATATAATAAATTCCGTTTTATTTCAACATATATCAATGCCTATTTAAAAAATATGAATGTGTCCAAGAAAATCATTTAAATATACAAAATTAGGACAATTCAAATCTAAATTAGTATAAATATAATATATGAACGTAATTGCTTAAAAAAGTTATTATTTTTTTAAAGTAGTTTTCGGACGTTGTTTGCTTTATGGTTAGGTGAATTGACAAAAATTAGGTTGTTTTATTAAATCTGTGAAAAGTACCTAATGACTTGTAGGTACGCAATTTTATCATTTGAAGTGCTATATTTTGGTTAATATCTCAGTTTTTAAATTATATGCATTGTTTGAATTTCAAATAACGTTTTATATTATTTTATAAAAAACTATTATCAAAGCTGGCAGCATTCATAAAAAAATTCTTTTAACGAAACACAATTTTGAAAAAAAATCAATTACAATGTAGTACTGAAAGTTCTTAAATTTTTTTTGAAAGTTATCAGAAAACATTCTAGTCCCTTGAAAATTGGACTGTATTCAAAATGCAAAATTTTATGAAACTTTGTGTTTTAATAATTACTTAAGTATTCTTTAAAAAATGTTCTTTTTCTTATCGACGAAACTTTGATAATTAAGTGAAAAAATGTGTGTTACTTTGACATAAATAATTCTTATGATAACAGAAAATGTGATACATATTTTTACGAATTCTTTTGCTACAATGTTTAAATTTAAAAGTAGAATTAAATACTTATATAAATACTATGTTTTTTTGGCAAGTATATTTTTTTCTACAGTTTGATTTTAAAAATGTTTTAATTCCACAGAAATAGTTTTAAACTATCAGAAAACTCAGAACGTTTCTATTTAGAAAACTAAAAATGTACAAAATTAAAAAAATTAAAGTTAAAAAGTTTTTAGAAACATAAAACTGTTTTAAATGAAGATTTGTATGCCTATAAGAAATAGAGGAAAAAATTGTTTTAATGTAATGTTCCTTGACAATATGTATTCTTATCACTGTAAAAGTATTATAGTTTTCATCACCTTTTCGTCGAAAAAGAAAAAACAGTTTTTAACAAATATTACAATAATTCTTCAGCTACAAGGTTTTTTTAAACATTGTATTTTTACTACATTGGATTTTTTTATATGTACTCTTTATTGTTTAAACAAAACTCAGTGATGAGGACCATCATTATGTTCCACAGCGTATGAAACAACTCAGTTGTTTTCAATTCACCTGACATTAAAGCCAAACTTAAAAAATGTCTACAAAATTAATTTTTGAGGGCCACTACAACCCTCCAGCGATTATCAAGTTATTATTATTATTTGAAATAATATTCTCTTTAAATAATTTTCGAAATTAGCGTTTTTTTTCTGAAATTGTCAACAACTTTACCAATAAAGAATCGATGGTCGTGGGGGCTAAACGCAGGCTTTCCACCTACTCTGTCGACTTGCGGGTTCAATTCCCGCCTCGCAACCTGGATGACCCTAAGTGGCCCATGCGGTGAGCACTAGCCTAGCAAGGAAGTTGTTCATCTCCGGAGAGTCATGGGACCGTTACCTCTAGAGAAAAAGGTTCTCTAAGTACATAAGGCTGTTGCTCTTGGTGGTTCGGAACCCATCTTAAACTGTAGGTCCCCCTCCTACCACCAAGTAAGGGTGTAGGAGGTGTATAAAGGATAGAGAAGAAGGTATAAGAAAAATTTAACCCTTAGGGGACACATTGGAAGCTTCAATCCAAACAGAAAACAAATTTTGAATCACCATTTTAACGCAATGGGAATTGAAAGCTTATGAAAGTTTGATATTAATATTGAAATTGTTCACAATCTACCTATATTTACGACAATATTCTCAAACTCGCTATAATATCAGGGAATTAGTCGATTTTTTAGCATTTTTAATTGAAGATTAGGCAAAAAAATATCCTGGAAATGGGTAAGTTAAAAGAAAACGGGATTTTCTTCACGGGGGACCTACAATCGAGGGCCTGAAGTAACTTTGAATCCAGTGAGGGGTAGTGTCATTAAACAGTGGAAGAGGAAGGGTACACAGGTAACCTTAGAGAATAAGGCGATTGACCATCGCAACATGCAGGTATCCTTTACAGAGCATGAATCCTACGGCTGCTGTGGGCGTAGTCCTGATTGCTCCTGCCACACCCCTAAACGCTAGCCTTTATAATCGTCGCAGCCGGTCCTTCAACCAGGTGTCTGCGGCCTCCACTATCACGGCTTCCAGCCTGATGAGATATTTTTGCATATGGTGGCGCGCCTTCAAGAAGTTTTGATTCCCTGTTCGTGGAGTGTCTTTAAAGTTCTTTCTGCTCTTGCTCCCTGTGAGGTGCCTTGACTGCTTTTCGAAACCCTATCTAAAGGTGCTTTTATTTTGTATGCACCTAAACGGTTCCTCTTCTTCACGGAGAGCCCATTTGACTGTTTTACCACCATGACAAAAGGAATGTTGTACATCGGTATTAGAAGAAGGCATCACCAATGGTGGGCTGGCCCTTGATGAGCCACCCTCCCTTGATGGTGGGTTAGGTGGGGGTCCCGGATAGAAGCCCAAATAGTTTTTACTGGTTTGTTTTGCATCGTACATTTGGTACTAAGAAAATCTAGGGAAATAAAGCATACCCCATTCAGGGCCCCAGTATAGGGTGCGGGTCTACGTTCTATGAAATCCGACCTGGTTCAAGGATCTATTAACCCTAGTGCGTTTAGTCCTTGACTTAGTGATCACATCAGAGCTGGGGAGCAGGAGAACTCGCGCGCTCTATATTCCAGGAGGATTTGCTATTACCCCTGTAAGGATCGCTTCTTAGCTTGTGTCGGACAGAATACAGACCGTTAGTTTCGTAGAGCAGCTACATCTCTTGATGCAGTACCTCTGGTCCACTTATTTCAGATGAGACCCTCAAGCCCTATTGTCAGATACAAAGTACAGCGATCCTTAACGGGGAGGAATTTTGATCAAATTGATAATTTTTATTTAAGAATAGCGAGTTTCTGTAAAGAATTGTAATTAGACTTCGAATAGAGCATTTTTGATATAGGACAGGGATTTTAAAAAAGAAATGTTAATATTCTACTTTAGAAAAAGACCATTTTTAAAATGCCGTCTTACACGACAGAATATGTCACGAAGATGTTATCGAACATTTAATAACGAATAACATTATTTGCCCCCCCCCCCCGCCTTTTTCCGCCTGCCAACAATTAGAAATACTGAAAAGCTTTATTCTACCGAAAAAAATTCAAGATGATAAAATATCTAGTAATAAAATTTCCATACGTTACGAAACATTTTTGTGATAATATATATGCTTCTATCTCCGCTTAGCTTTTAAAATCTTGGTTATATTTATCTTAAATAAATAAAATGATAGTGTTGCGTAAATTTATATACTTGGTAGAGGTTTTTCACATGTTCTCTTTTATTGTAAATATTTACGTTTTAAGTAACTACTGACGACACGAATTGTACTAACCAAACTTTTTAAGAATTTGGAACTAGTAGCATGTAAAACTCAGTGTAAATACTTAAGTAAGTACTAGTGTGAATGATTAGGAATTTAATCTTAAAAAAATAATAAAATTTAATTTAAAATTTACAGAAAAATTTACGATAGAAACAATGTCAGAAAGAAAGATTTTTCTATTTAGTATAGCGATCCACAGATATTAAGATATAAAATCTAGATGTTTAATTTTTTTCCAAAAATTTTATATTAAGATCGGAATTGTACAACTGTGTATTTGCATACTTTACTCTATTAGCTTTAATATTTATTTCATACATTAACTTGAAAGAGGTTTAAGGGTACAATTTTCCGCTGTTCAAATAAAGTAAGCCTTTAGGAATACTACACAATTTTTATAAAAAAAATTTTAATTTTTTTTTATTTTAGGAGTCATTCGTAAAATACAGCATATTTGAAATTACTGAAATCACTACTAATAGAAATGCCTCCATACTTGCCTATTGATGCTTCTGTTTCAAATCTTTTCAGACAAACTGGGGAATATCTTCTGGCCCTTTCTTATGCTTAGTATTGATCACACTTCAATACCGTATACTTTCTCTTGACGTGTACATTTTATACATGTGTTTTCCAAAATTCCCAATCGGTTAGGACTTTTTGGCCTTCGACCAAGATTAGACATTCTTCATCGGAAGATGAACAACCTACGCAATTTCGCAGATTACTCATCATTTAAAGCAAAAACATATACTTATAATGTTTATGCACAGAAAATAAATAATATAAGCGTTCATTTCCATTGGGACAAAACTCGTGATACAAACAAATTTGTTTACCATCGAGTTCATATACACGTTATGATTCAGCTTGGAGCTGTGTATTTTACTGGTTATGATTATACCATTAACGATTATATAGAGATTTAGTAAATTCTTATTTGGTCAATGTGCTCAGAGAGATTGCATCAAATTATTATAAACAATCATTTTTTGGCCGTAAATCGTCTTAATCGTCGTAAATCGTAAGTCGATAATCTTTCTATATGTTTTCTACATGCAATAGTCTCTTTTTAACAAATATTATTAAAATGATTTTATAAATATTATTTCAGAATAGCCCTGAAGCATGATAAAAATGGCCAACACATATGAAACGTACTGCTAAGCTCAATAATGATAAAAAATTGGATCCACTTTTTAGCTACTCATTGCTTAAAATTTGATTGAAATGTTTATATTTAACTATAGCGCGTACAGTACTGCGCTGGAAAATCAATGTCATTATTGCGTGTGCTGATTTTAAGAAAATGTAAAGACAGGTTCAGGCGCATTGAGATGACCATGATTCATCTGATCCTCAGGAAAATATCACCCGAAAACCCAGTTAAAACTTTTCATCTGATAAGGGTCACAAATAGATTTTCCTGTGCACCCGCTCTCGTTTTTCGATATCTACAGCAACTTGTGGTTGATGAGAGACAACACTAGCAGAGAGCTTGAACTTAGATATACATCATCAGGATCACTTATATCATCTACTTCAGGTAGGCAGTGTAAATTTATTATAGAAAATAACAGAAGAACAGTAGGCTTCATGGCAACACAAATCTCTTGCATCTCAGCGATCTATTCAAATGCTAGGTCTGTATTGGAATCCGGAAAAAGGTGCCTTTTCATATGACTTTCATTTACCAGCATCTGTAGCTGTCGTAACAAAACGGTCAATTCTTAGTCAGATAACTCAATTTTTTCTCTCCTCAGTTGGTTAAGCCCGGTTCGTATTGCAAGCAACATTTTCATCCAATTGCTATCGCTAGCCTTTCCAAAATTTCTTAGGATAATCTTCTACCGATAAAAAATTACAGTCGATGTCTTGAGTATTGAGACAGTCTTCGAAACTTTTCTGGGTTTGAGATACGTTGTTGGATAGGATTTCATTCATCTGTTGTTTGCTACAAAATTTACGGATTCTGCGATGCTTTGAAAAGAGATTACGCTGCTGCATTGCTATCTTCTTATTATTTCGGCTACTAGAGTGTCCGTTGTGTCAATCGTATCTTTAAAATCTAAGGTAGCTCCCGTGAAGCAGTTAATCTGACCGTGACTTGAATTACGTGGAACATTTGGATTGGCTCACTTGATGAAGTATGGACACCTAGAAATCAGGTAATATATTCTGGTATATTTAAGAAACGATTCAACTGGCACTCTAGAATGGTTCATATGACGATTCTAGCAGAACAATGAAGTTATGCGTAATCAGCGAGTAATCCACCAGATTCTGTCGCGAGGCATTCCTGACAAGAAACTGGCTGCTTCTGCACGTTGTTGGAAAGAACCAGATTGTCATCACCACCGTCTATCTGGCCAGTTTGATCTCTGTCAACCAAGAAGGTGAAATTGGATATGGAGGAGCCGTTATCCATCAGATTCAGTTATCCCAATTTCGACACCTTTTTAACTTTATGCTGTCAACTTGTCCTGAATTGGGACGCTTGGCCTTTCAAAATATAAGTAAAAACATTCTTTGTAGTTTAAATCAAGTTCGTTACGTAAGGAAAGAAAACCTCTTCGAAGAATAAATTGTAGCAGTTAACACGCATTCCTCATTCTGAATTTACGTTGATGATACTACCAGTCGAAATGAAAATGTACAAAAAATTAATTACAATAAATATACTCACGCTAACGTTCTTGTGTTAAGATCTGAACACGAAAATTAAATTTTAAGCAACCAGAAGCAATAAGAAAAAAATTTCATCAAAGAGATAAACATCATAGTTAATCTCCGAGATATTATTTATCCGAAGGTGGATCAAATCGCTGCATATAATTAAAAACTACAAGTATCCGGTGACGGATAATTTTTAAACACCTCATGCTTAAAATGATCTGCCAACCTATGCTAACCTAACAAGAAGGGAACAAGGCAAAGCAATGCGAAGTAATGCTCAAATATATGCTTACAATGTGATAGGCCTTGATCTGAGTGTCTTATGGAATACCCCCCCCCCCCCTACACGCAAAAAATTATTTTCCGAAACTTAGCAAAGTACGTAAAGTTCATAACAACAAGAAGACGAATATAATTTAATTAATTGTCATCCTTTATCGGAAGAAGATTATACCAAGAACTCTGTGAAAACCATAGTAATAGAATTTGAATAAAAATTGTGACTGTGATAATTATTAAGCTTAACCAGCTGATGGGATAAAACAGTTGAGCTAACTTGCTAAAACATTACCGTTTTGTTACACCAGAAGCAGACAGGTGCTGGTAGATCAAAGTCAAATGTAAAAGGTAACTTTTCCCGGATTCTAACTTAAAAATAGAATTCGCCCAGATTGCTGAGATAAAAGTGACTAGGTTTTCAATAAAGCTTAATGTTCTTCTTGGATCTTTTTTCGCAATTCAAAATCATTGGACATCCACTTTCAAAGAAGGAAACTACCCAAATTTAGTAGATTATAAAAGAGATTTAAAGAAGTATGGTGTTGTTTAAGGTATATGCTAGTGTTGGCCCTAATGAATTGCGAGTTTCTGAAGACTTCAAAATTCGAGAACAAGTTGTGACGAGGTGTTTTTCACCTGTCACGTTAACTAACCTTACCAATGCTGTAGAAAATATTGCTTACACAATTAGAAGAATTTTTTTACTATTAGCATGATAAAGAACGAGAGTCCTTTTGTTAATTTTCTTTCCTTCTCAGCGAGCACTCTTCTTGTGTATGTTTATTACTACGGTGAGTGGGAGAGCTGTCAAAACCAACAAGGGCAGTATGCACGACTGCGTATGCAGGGGGAAAAACTTAATGCCGGGATGGATCTAACCACTACCTACGACAAGACAGAAAAAGAGTGCGAATCCAAGAGTTCAGGTGTCTTAATCTACAAGCAAAGACCAAGGAACTACCCTAGGAACACCACCATGGGAATTCACAAGTTGGAAGCCTAACCACAAGGCTACAGAGTATCATCCATGACCTTTGAGAGAGAGAAAGAATGATAGTCACCTGTTTTGTCTGTCTTTCTTCGCTCCAGGCACTCGAGATGAAACTACACTAATGAACTGGTGAACGGTTGGGTATCTTTTGGTCTTTTTCCAGCATAAGTGGACAAAAGCCGACTAGTATCGACATCGCTGACCTTTCAGCGATGTCAGAAGTTAATAAAATAATGACACTGGGCCAAGTGTGAAGTGCGCCATCACGTAGCTGGTTTAAGTACCGAGATAAAGCTAGACCGCATTACTCCTGCCCAAAGTGTCGAAAACCTTTACGAATGATTTAATTCCTTTTATCACTCTGTCGTTAGGATGAGCTTGGAGACTTCCGGTAGCCATATTGGATATAAACTTTCCCGCGGATTCGTGCTGGGTGTATCAACGTATGGCGCGTAAGTCCTGCGTTGCTATTGGTCAATTGGAGCGACGAGGCGCAATCACCCCTTCCGGCAGCATCTACAAAGCGTGGAATTAGGACACTCTCGTTCTTCATGCCAAGCCGTATGGATAAGTTGAAAAAGTAGTTGATCAAAATTGTATACGAGTATTGTTCGAGCTAAGGGAAAATTCTTTATTGAAAGCATGATGGACTTTGAGAAGGCACAATATGTGCCCAGTATTAAGGTAACCAAATTTTATTAATCACGGCGAATCACTGGAGCGGGATTTATAACGGACTAAGGACAAGGAAATAAAGAAATGCCGCCAAAGTGATTCACCGTTCTAAGTGCTCCTGTGCGGGTTGAGATTTTCTCCGTTTCCGTTTAATTTTTGTTTAGTTAAGAAACGGTTTTATCCCTCCGGAAAATGTATTTGCGTATTTTTAATAGTTGTAATCGGGAATTTGTCGGTGTTCTTTTTTTTCTACTCTCTTTGTGCTTCCTTCTCGGTATAATTCTTCCGCGCTTCGGTGATCGCGAAATGGCGAACGAATTGCGTTACGGCAGACTCAGCTTTCTCAAGACGTCCTCTCTAACTCTCAAAAAATTCGACACGTGCTTCCGGACCAAAAAGTGATTTTCGTAGTTTATTTGTGATGATAACTTGTCGCTTAAATTTCGATTTTGCGCGTGGTTGACAAATTTGAATTGTGAATAAATGAAAGGGGTCAATCACGTGCTGGTAAAATGGCAACATTGGGGCGGTTTGGCCGGAAAGTTTATTGTTTTTTTCACTAGATTCGGAAACAGGTTTAAAGATTAAATCATTTCATAGGACCGTCTTGAAAATTGTAAACTCAGCCGTAAAAACCGTCTTTGTTAGCGTTTTCCGTATATATTTCGTGTGTATTCCGCAACTCGCGAAAGCATTAAGTACCAGTTAAAATAAAGAATACCAATTTCATGTTTTAAAATTTTGTCCTCTTATTATTTTGTGATTGGGTGAACCCCCCTCCCCCCTGTGATTATTGAGATTCAACCGATTTTCTTCTTATGTGTTAGTCTATAAGTGAAATTGCGTATTTCACAAAAATTCACCATTTAGCGGGACTTTTTTTGAATGTTTGCCTTTCTTTCGCTAATGGGTGGCGCCCTTGATCAACGCGCAATCTAATTTCGACCATTGTCATCAACATTTGGATTGTGAAAAATAATAAGCCATATAATCAGGTCATAATTACGAGGCCTAACACATCCACAGGATCTTTTGAAAATCTTGATCATTGCCAGGCACCTGAATCTACCTAATTATAATGTTTATATAAAAATTGGTAAAATATGATATTACACATCACTCTTACGTCAAATATATTTTAATTAATGTAAGGTCTGTTGAAAGTAAAAAGCAAGTTTTCACAGCAGTTCTAAATTTTGTTATCCTAAGTGCTCATTTTATTCCAAAGACCGACAATTATACTGTTTAATCTTTTTTGACCTTTAGTTGTCAGTTTCCAACCTTTTTTATTTGAAATACGAAATATTGATTAAAGACATTAAGATTAAATATCTAAATATAAAACCTTACGAATTGCATTTAAATATGAAAAATTTTGGATCATAAAATTCAAATCTAGATTTTACATCTTAGTATGCGTGGATCGCTATACTAAATGGTAAAATTCTTTTTTCCAACTTCGAATTTATAATAAAATTTTATAATTTTTCCAAAGATTTGATTCAAAATCATTGAATTTTATACTCTACTAGTTCTATATTTTGGTAATAAGTACAATTTTTGAAGTCAGAAGTTTTTAAATAAGCAAATATTACTCTATAAAAAACAACGTGTAAAGAGCCCCCACAAAGTACATGAAATTACGCAGTATTATGATTTTATTGATTCAAGATAAAAGTGAGCAACGTTAATTTAGATAAACGCTAAAATAGAAATAGATATTCTTACATATCAGTATTTTATTAAAGAAATGATTTGTAACTTTTGGACATTTCAGTATGTATGTAATTTCTTGTAGGCCGGGGGGAATAATATTATTGCTTGCTAATGTTTCCATAATATCCTCTTTAAAGTGTTTGGAATGTCACACACTCTCCGAACTACTATATGCAGTGCTACACACCCTCCCTACACACTCCTCCATAGCCTGTTTAAAGATAAAATTATTATTTCCTATAAAATTTTTATTTTTAAGGCCAAATGATAATTTATTACTAAAAAATGTTTAAATTTTCATCATTTATGATCCGAAATTTGACATCACAGTTTTTCAACGAACCTCGACGTTTTGAGACACCCTGAATTCGAAATTTTCTTTCTTTCGGTCCGGCCATCCGTCTGTCCGTGCGTAAACACGATACCTCTAGAAAAAATAAACGACTCAGTTTGTAATCAGCCATTTTTATAAAAATTTAAAAAGTTAGAGAATTTTCAAAATTTTTGCGCCATTTTTTTATATTTAAAAATATTTAATGTACAGCTATTTATAGCACTCAGAAAGTCAAACAATTATTTTACGACTTGTGTCGATAAAAGGAAAATTCTCAAAGTTATAGGATGTATAAGATTTAAAAAATCAATCAAAAATCAAAATTTTAGGCTAAACAAAGCAACGATATAATGAAAACTCCAAAGAGGAAAAACATTGATTTGGAAGGCTCTACAAGATGATCATAACAACTTTTTGGATTTTCTTTAAAAATTAAAAATTCACATTTTGATTGCACAAAAAATAATGAGCAATAACATCGAAAAACACAACTTAAGAAAAAAATAGTTTAACAAACAAATTTGACCCGAAAAAGAGCTACTTATGAAATCTTCCGAAATTGAGATATTTTATAGTTTTTGGTCTCCTGATCACGAAAATTTATGGTAAAGAGTGAAAAAATTGACAGTTTTTCAGAAGAAACGGCTCAAATGTCTATTTTCACGCAGCAAAGGGAGGTGCCATCGACACTCAACAAGTGTTTGACGCATCGCTCATAGGAACAGTTCACTGGACTGTCCGACTGACATTTTATAGTTTCGGACCTGCTTATGAATAATGTCGAAGTCTGAAGGTCGGAAAATGAAACGATAGCCGTCAGTGCAGCAACAAAGTTCGTTATTGCATGGTATTAAAAAAGATAAAACAAGAAATTGTAACTGTTTGGCGCAACAGTCAAAGATCATGCCCATGAGGCTGTCCGACTGACACTTTGTAGTTTAGGACCTGCTGATCAATAATATTATTTTAATATCTCTAGAAATGGCTAGATAACCTCTAATTAAGAACTAAATATGGTTACTTTACATACTCAAATAGCTTTCAGGAAAATCTAACTTAAAACTTTGAAGCTCAAAAAGGTCCGTTTAGTTTGGGTTTTTTTGTGCTCGTCTGTGAGCAGCGTCCATTATCACATTGTGGAGTGATGTTGAAGGATAACGAACATTATTTGCTTGTCGAGCATAGCCCAAGTACCATAATACGGTAGCAACAAGCGCACATAAGCCAAGGGTTCGTGCGCCAGATAGGCACGTACAATAGTAACCTTGTATAGGATCAGGATCATTTTCATCTTAAGCGTTATGTTCTATGTCTTCAAGAGGCACATATGCGATCCAAAGTTGATGTTTGGTCGCATTACGGAATCGTGAAAAGACTCTGACTCTTATCAATCCTGGCTGGTTTACCTGATAAACTCCAAAAGTCAAATTTTTTAAAAATTGTAACGTTAAACGTGGAAAGCCTTGCACAGGCTGAGAGTTTAAGCGCAACCACCTCTGGGCATTTTTAGCTTGCAGGTTTTCCTCTTTTAGGAGCGCTTGAAGAACGTTCACCTCCCAAACTCTCTGTAGCAATTCCCTGGCCAGTTCTGCATTCGCACCTTGAATTTCAATTGGTTCATGGTACCTGTTTATTATGGCATCAGAAATTCGGTAAAAATCGCCGAGATTGTGAAGATGCGGAACGCGTATGAATTGAGCAAAGAACTTGAAAATGGACTTAATGTGATTATTCCTAGCTTCAAGAATCCATCTTGTTTTTATCACCAATCTCGATTCATTTGCTTTTTCAGTTAGTAGTTAAGTCTGCCCTTGTTGAAGTAGCGCGGGCATTTTCCAGTAAATACCAAGGTTTTTGAAACAGCTCTGTGGCATCTTGATAGCCTTTGTCAACCCCAATAATCAATCCTTTAGGGAACGACTCTCCTATCCTATCTTCATTTCTTTCAAACTCATTTCAAAGCATGGCAGCAACGTTGTTTCTGCTGTCCAAGAAATATGGTCCACGAATGTCAAGCATATATCCATTTGGTGACCCTATCAGTGCAGGTTTTACTAGGTGGCGTCCTTTTTGCACACAATATGGCTGCCGCAAAGTACGGAAGTTGCTACT
The DNA here is from genome assembly GCA_010014905.2 of Druon quercuslanigerum. Classification (NCBI taxonomy): domain Eukaryota; kingdom Metazoa; phylum Arthropoda; class Insecta; order Hymenoptera; family Cynipidae; genus Druon; species Druon quercuslanigerum. The sequence goes on from JAAAKG020172495.1 coordinate 37,194, forward strand.
CTTTTGGATGTAATTGTAGGTACCGTCAATGTACACGATAAATCTTGGAATATCTCGATTCGGAATTTATAGCTCATTTGCAAACTCGGTCACATGTCGTTCGATATATTCATCTGGCGTAATTGAATCAAAGCCAATATTTTCAGGTAGGAATCTTCGCATCAAGGACTGTCTGACAGTGGCGGCAGCAAGACTTACAGCTTTTCGGCTTGAATACTGAAACATCAACTTCATGAAATCATCGGTAATTCCCTGTTGCAACTTGCACAAGACCATTAGAAGGTCCTTTTTTATTACATACATTTGGCCACCTTGACAGGGTACTGGATCGCAAAAAGTTAAGAGTTTAACAAACTGTTCCTTTGTAATAGGGGAAATAGAGTGAAATTCTTTATTTGTAAGGCTATTTGCGTCATCAAATCTCGTTGAATTCATTGCCACGCTGCGAAGTCTCAGCAAAAAAGATGAAGTTACTGACCGTTTATAATGTAGGGCCTGTTAATGAATGTTGTCAGGCAACAAAGGTGACAACATAAAGCCTCGATCATCTAAGTCATGTTGGAAAGGTCTCACATCTTCTGCACTATAAATATTCAGTGATACAAAAACGTTGACTCTGCATTCAACGGAAAGCCTGTGTATATCACGTACACCATCACAGATGACGCAAATATGATTCACAGTTTGTGTCAATACTTTTAATCTTATGCAAGAAGGATGACGCTCTATTACCAATATTTCATCAAGGAAGGACTGATTGCAGTTAATGCATAGTCTCGCTCGCATAGTTACGATAAGTGCTGGTAAGTTGAATGCGTCACGTCGACGAATTGCTAACTCGCGGACAGCAGCATGCCCATCCCTATCTATTCGTGCCACTTATTGTGGAACAAAAAACCTTTTGCAAACATAACAGGACAAATGATTTCTAAACGCCATTGCGCAACGGTACAAAAACATAATAACATAAAAAAACAATGGTGAAATGTGCAAAAACTTAGCCTTGTATTAAGAGAAATTAGAAAAAATTAGGAATTCTAATCCGCAATGCTAGTAGAATTTCTGAATAAACCTACGAATTCAAATTCTGAAATCTTAGTATTAAATATCAATTATCAGTAATAATCAACAACGTGCCTGAATTCTGCAAAGAGTACAATTAATAAGCAACTTAATGGCAGTTAATCATGCCTAACAACTGATAAAAGGAGAAAAACAAAGAAAAAAATAAAAATTATTTTAAACGACGTAACTATGAGATATTCCTGAAGAAAAAACGTACTTAAGCATTAAAATAATTAAGAAACTTATTTGAATCCTAAGGAGCAGTAATCGATTCAATAAAATATAGATTGTGACCTTTGCCGTAAATGACAGAATAATTTGCAAAAATTTTTGCGTGAATGCTATGTCAAAAACAGAAGAAAGATTATTTTATATCCAAAGAAATTCAGAGCATTGGCGTCAAAATCTCTGTCAATGAATTCTTTATTCGTCTCGCTTTTTTCAACAATGTTTTACGTTAATTATCATTATTATCGTTATAAAAATTTATTTTGCATAATAATTGTGACAGTTTCTATGAGTGATACGCCAAACACTTGTTGAGAGTCGGTGGAACCTCCCTTTGCTGCATGAAAATTGACATTTGAGCCGTTTTTTCCACATAACTCCTTACCATAAACTTTCGTGATCAGGAGAACAAAATTATAAAATATCTCAGTTTGGGAAGATTTCACCCGGACCTTTATTCAATGTATTTTGTGCGGGTTCCTTTGGGGAAAAATGACGAAAGATACGAAAATAAATTGACGACGAAAATTTGTTTACATAAATAAGAGATACGAATTTGTAACAATTTATTAAATTCTTATAATTTATGCTTAAGAATGTATTAGAATTGCTCGAAAGGACCCCGCACAATTTACATTAGAATCCGGTACAAGTCAAGTTGGCTGAAATTGCATTAAAATATAGTTCAAAGCCTCATGATTAAAAAGTCCTAATGGATACTAGCCCAAAAAATTAAAAATTTTCAAGATAGGTGGGGCTGAACAAGAAAAATTTCACCACAAGCGAATCTAACGTCCTGCTTGAAACTTGAAGATGAGGTGCAGGTTTTTCAATAAACTTTGATCAGCACAATTACTGTCAATGCCAGAAACACTGGTAAGACCAGTCCAGCTAATAAAAACAACAAAATGGCGCTGTCCTCGTAATAATAGGCGAAATTATAGCGCTGCCCTGGCAATGTAAATAATGTTCGAAATATTAAAGGTGAAAGACAGTTCAGTCAATGAATACAAGACTGTAGATCAGTCCAATTATCAAAGGAAAAGCCTGTCCTGCTACTCAAGGCAATATAAAGGGACTGCCCTGGCAATGTGAAGATTTTTCAAAATAATGAAGCTGCACTACTAAAGATATTTTTTAGTCCAGATAATTGAGACAAGACTATAGGTCAGTCTCCATCTTCAAGTTTCAAGCGGGACCACTCATCTCGAAAACTTTTGATTTTTTTGGACTAGTACCTATTAGGATTTTTTGAGCAAGAGGCTTTGAACTATATTATATTGCAATTTCCGCCAATTTTACCGGGGCCTGATATAAATGTAGATTGTGAGGCTTCCTTTAAAGGCAATAAGAAGACATGACTTTTAAAGTTTGGGCAATTCAGGAATAATATCCCAGATTCAGGTTACCGATGCAGCTCGTTGCATCGAGTCAGCATAACCGTATAACAATGTGAAATGTGTCCCGATTTCTTTATTTATTCCAAAAATTAAAATTGACACCAAAAACTACGAACCGAGATTACTTCCTTAATAAAATTTACAATTTTTCAGGCTTGGAATTGACATAAAACTTTTTTTAAGACTTTCAATTTAAAGTTGTAAAATATTTATTTCAGTGACTCCCTCTCTAAAGAACAACTTGATTTTCAAAATTGTCTCGTCTATGATTTAAATTGAAATATAAATAATTTTCTTGAAAAAAAATTTATTTTTATATTTACATATTATTACGTCATGCTTATAATACAAACACAGGACGTCTTGACGACATCGTATAAATATTCGAAGTTCTCATAAAGACGTTCCCTCTTTATTTTACCCCGAGGTTTAGACCAGTTTTTTAAAAGCGAGATTATTATTTATTATTTATCATCTTATCTTTTATTATTATTATCTTATCATTATTATCTATTATTTTATATTATTATTATTATTATCGACCATAATTTAAACCCGGCATAAATACAGTTAGACCATAAAATATCTGTTTTGCTGAAATGTTTATTCAGACTATGAGCATACATTTATATATTTTTTACCTAATAAAATTTATTCCATGACTTATATTTGAGAAAAGGGTGGACATAGCAGAGTTAAACAAACGAACGAACGAAGTAGAATAGACTACTACTTTATATATTTGAGAACATTTTGTAAAGAATTTTTCAATTGCGCTGTTATAGTGATTTTCCTTTAAATTGGGTTCGTCTACTACAACAGAAAATGAGCGTTGCCACCGGTACTCTATTCCTATCTTTTGCTGTTTTCCTCAATTCTATTGGTAAATATATAATAATATTGTAGCAGGATGTTGTGTAGATAATTATATGAATTTAAGGTTTCTCTAGCATCTTAAATTTTTCTAATTGTTAACGTTAACTACATCACAGCGTTTTATAGGATAAAACATTTAGAAAAATATTCGATAGATAGAATAATAATATAAGATACATATATAAGTAACCAGTTTACGCTCACATATAAAGTGTATAGCTAAACCAGCAATATTCATCCTTTACTTAGCTATACATATTGTTAGAAACTAACCAACGATCTTGGTTAAATTATTAAAGCATCGACATGTAGCTGCATTCATTTTAAATATTCTTATTAATGAATGACGTAAAAAATCCTCAATACAAAAATATTATAAAATTTAATTAGGAATGTTGGAACTTGGGTTAAAACTTATTTTGTTTCTCCATATATTATACTAAACAAATAATATTTTCTTTAGGTATTTAAAGAAGCTAGTATTAGCTTAATGACGCGAGTAAGAAAGCTCTTTTGATAATTTATTTATGTGATGTGATAGTGGTTTTATTGTCAAGTGTGAAATGGCGGTTATGCTCAATTAGAGTATATACGTATAAGTATATGCTTGCACGTGCATACGTACGCATATAATTCAATTCATGTTTGGGGTTATGGGTGCCAGCCGGGCCTCTATGAGTTCAATTTATAGCCCGGCAATTACAAAAAGAAGGAATAATTAGAAAAAGAGAGATTAATAAATTTACAGACCTAAAAATGAAAGAAAAGGAGAGGATAAGGACAGCTCTACTGAACATAGGATCCTACATAGGAACCTATATGTTTGTTATATAGGTTCCACTTATAGGAAATGACATAGGATCCTATGAAGGATCCTATATAGGTTAAATATAGGAATCCGGTATAGGATCCTTTCTATGTTCCTGTATGGAACCATATCGAAATACGTAGTCGTATTCTATGGCACCTACGGTTGCGCAGAATAACATGGGGTAACATTAGGTACCATTAGGTTCCTAATAAGGTTCATCATTTCAAATAGGTGGCACCTATAGGTGAAGCATTTAGGACTTTACATAGGAATCTAATATAGGAATCTTCAGTTAGACAATGCCTCAGAGGAGGTTCTTTAAGTCCTAGACCGCCATGTTTCAAAAAACAAAGAAAATAATTCATTTCAATGATTCGGAATTTATTTGTAATCAGAAGATAACACCATAATTCCGCGGTTACAACATGAAATTTTCGGGAATTTCTCCAGGTCAAATTTGCAAAACGGTAGATACGTGAAGTTACAGATATGTACTTGGCCACGTCGGTAAAATTCGAGACCACGAACTCGCACATCTGAACTCGGTATTTACTCTAGGTTAAAAGAAAAGCGTGATGAATCTGTTGCGAACACGTGATCGGTGACACGAAACCTGGAAAGGATAGAGAATGGAGCAAACACTTGGGAAAATTGTAAACCACAAAAACTCTACGCACTGACTCGACTAACACCAGCCAGCGAGCCATCGATTCGGATCGGAACCAAAATCCACTATTCCAGATGTCCGATCGGAAACCTGAATGACCAGATTCAAGGACGTCCCATGGATCCCCTCCAATACTTCAAAGTGTCTATACCAGCCTGGTTGCCTTGGAGTTGTTAACGAGCCTCGTGACGTCACGCCTCAGTGACCTAGCGTGGATGGAGTATTGTAAATGGCGGCCAAGTACAAATCCAACTAGATGGTATGTTTGACTCCTGCTAAACCTTGGACGTGACGTCTTATCCCTGGATTCCGTGGTGTGGTTGTAGAACTCCAGTTAATAGGCAGCGATTTTAAAACATGAAACAAACAGACGCGACGAATAAATAATCAAAGTACATTTTTTAGCGAGTGCTCCTGACCGAGGTGACTCCCGCTCCACACAGTGATTTTAAGGATTCTATATACTTAAATACCTCAGAAATATTATAATTATTTATATTTTGTTCTTTGTACTAATAGATTCAGGTGACTCAAGTTTTCAGACAAAGTGCGTTGAATTAAATTTTATTTATCGCTGTAATTTGAAACGAAATACTTTGCCAATTGTTGAATAATTAAAAATATTTACTGTCTGCAGTTACCTAATGATAACCACTGTTCCCTATATTAATTAAAAAACGTTTAGGAACTAGAAAGCGTGATTCATATAAAACAAATTAATATTAGAATGCGATTGTTGCATACCATTTTAAAATTGATTGAAGCAATAGCCTTACTCTTCAAGCTTTGTTCAAACTTGGTTTATTGCGACTTCTGTTGCACCAATCGTATGATCAATAACTCTTCCGTCACTTTTATTGTAGAAAATTTTTATTTAATTGTTTTAATCTTGAAAGGATGTTAGAATAACCCCTTAAAGTAAATTTAAACACTTATACGACCGGGATACGATTTCCACGTTTATTTTGAATTGATTTCGGACTCAAACAGTATAATAAAAAAATACGCAATGATTTTGGTTGCTTAAGGAAATGTTCGTTAGGAAACAAATTTAGCGCTTTTTTCACAATAAAATGTTTTAACATTCATTTTATAGTGATTTATGACTCTTCAAATATGATCGAAAAATCTCTCTTAATCTTCCTCATTGGAAAATAACGATGTCTTGCTTGAATCTTTAAGGAATGTTAAGGCCACACTTAAAATGGATTCAGAGACTGTCCGGACTAGAATATGTTTTTCATATTTACTGTTAACTGATTTCCAACGCCAATAGTATAACAAAACAATCTCCTGCATTTTTTCTTTGGCTAGGATATATTTGCCCCATCTATTGTAAAGTAATTTTCGAACATCATAGTGTAGTCAAAAATCTACTGTAATATTTCTTGTTAGGGAATATTTATTTCTCTGCTTAAAACTTGAAGAGATACTAAAACAAGCCTTAAACTTTTCCTAATATATGTTGCTTGCATTTATTTTGAATATGTTTCCGAGCATAAGAGTATGTAATTAAAAATATCCTTTTCTTTTAGTATGTTAGAAAGTTCGGTTTCTTGCTTAAATCTTACGTGGTGTTAAAACAAATTTTAAATGAATTTAACTACTTTTTCTGTCAGGGGATGATTCTTATATTTATTTTTAATTGATTTAAGTTTCTTTCTTTTCTTAATACTTTATTGGATTTTAAAACGATCCTTTAAAAATTCCAAACCATTTTTCATACTGGGATATTTTTTACACATTCAGCCTAAACTGATTTTTGAGCGCAATGTTCTGCATTGCAACTAGTTATCATCTGTGCCAAATTTCTTAATGATTTCATGCATAAGGAGACTTTTTCATTACTTTAAATTAATGGGGAAAGAATCTTGCATTTTATTCTTCCTAAAAAAATGCTTATTATGAATTATAGCATTTTTATACATTATTTTAGTTCACTGCAAATGAAACACAGATTAAGTTAAAATTAAAGTAAGGGCAGAAATAACGTTGGAGAGAAAAAATTAAATTTTTACACAAAGACCTTCTGTTCTGGGACGTCGGAGTATACATAAAGGATTCGCGGTCTAAACATCTTAACTGACATTTCACAAATTTTACGCAACGAAGGAAAATCTTTGATCTTCTTGCAATTTTTATATTTTTTAAACTGCAAATTGTGTTTTGTTCATTCACTAGAGAAAAACAAAATGCGTTTTTTTTATAACATTTGAATCAAATTTGAACGTTATACGACAAGTGAAAGCTGCGAAGAAGTTTTATATGTCAAAATGTTTGGAATTGCATGTCGAACATAGATGTGCTTGCAAAACTTTTCAATAGTTTATTGCAAAAATTTTCGGAGTGTTAGTAATAGAAACGTGTCGCTCAACGCCGTATTTACAGTGATTTGTAGACGACAACATCGAATATGATGTACAAGTAGCCACAATTAACATTCAACAAACACATACACTTAACTGCACATAAATAAACACACACACACATACATACACACTGCCATGTGTCTCTGTGGCTTTTTCTACGAGTAAACTGAGCCGATGTGAGAAAAAACACGGACTTCCTATAAGAATTTCCTATAAGACGTTTAGACCGCAGACCTATGCTTTAGACACTAAAACGCGAGCGTACCGCGCGTACAATAGCGTTCTGAACCAGAAACGTGGACGGGTCGTGGACTGACCTCCTTATTATTGGCCTAACATTTCTAATTCTTTAACCTAAAAAACCATATACAATTAGTCAAATTAAACGCTGCAAAAGTAAAAAAACGGGCTTCCTAAGCAATTAAGATGTTAAGTAAGTCGCAACTAAAAATACCTGCATTTCGGACGAACCAGGAGATGTTCCTAGACATTATTCTGTACACGAAACTGCACAGATAATCTTGACGGTCCCTGAGAAGAAACTTGCCGAAGGGAACTGACCATTATCCCTGCAATGGAACTTGCACCAACAATAAACCGTTTACATAATCGAGTATAGGTTCCTGTACAAGCTCCTTTGCGAAGTAAATTGAGGTACCGGTTACTGTGCAGAAAAATACGTATGGGGTCCTTTACAGATCGCCGTCACGTAAGCTCATGTAACTTAGAACTATAAAGCTGCTTTCCTTTATTTCCTTAAAGGTCGACCTTACTTCTGAGAGAGCCAAGCTACTAGCGTACCCTGGCGAGTTATTTTCTACGCCGGTTTACATACGGGATCCTGGACAAGTTTCTGTACATGAACACGCGCCTCAAATCATCTGCAGGTTCATGTCTAGGAACATAATCAGAATCCTCTAAAGTTCAATAATAGGAATTTTCAGCTCAGGTCCTTCAAATTTACCAACTTATACTTATCCTCCCAAAATTTCCTTCGGCATACATACGACATACCTGCAGACGCACATCCAAATGTAACTATGTGGGTCGCTACCCGAGGCTACAAAACCTCAACAATAAAAAAAAATAAGATGAGCCTGCAAAAAAGGTCGGCTTGTTTATAGGTCGTAGCTCCTAATCTATTGTACGTAGTAAAATTGACCTATTTCCATTTCTTCTTACAGAGTTAATAAGTTCAGTGCAGCTCACTTTAGCACAGTTATTTCCTGGATCCAATGGTATAGACTTGCCTCCCATGGAAGAATTACCATCTCAAGATACTCAACGCTATCGCAATTTTCAAAGATTCGAGCATCACCAGATGCATCTTCCAATTTCAAATTTCTTAAAAAGAGGTCATGTTATCTTTGCATACAAAAATGGCTACGTAGGTCGATCACTAATTGAATTGTTCAACACAAGACACGAAAACAGATTCATCATATTTGACACTAGTAAAGACAAGTGGGTGACTCTGTACAAACCTGATTTTGAAAAATTGGGTCCGACACGTAATTTGTTACTTATGTATGCGCGTGATGAAGCTGTTGCGCTACACAAACTTGATCCTCGCATGATGCATCCCGTAAACTATGAAGCAATAAAAAAAACACACGAAATAGCAAGCGAAGCAGCATACATTGCAGCAAACAATGTAGAATACAAGTATAGATTTAAAGAAATAGGCCGAACAGTCGAGGGCACTTTACTAGTCAAACAAGCATATGATAAAGCATACCGTGAAGCATATGCTCAAGCATACGTGAAGTATAGTGGTTAGACCACTCGTGCTGAACCTTAACACTGGTAGGACTAGAGTTCGAATCTTGTTAGATACTAAGACTGGCTTTGCAAGAACTAAGATGTAGGGTTTAAAAAATATCTGACTGCATTTTAAAGCACATGTAATTAAAGCTTTTTCTACTCGCATACATTAAATATCATGTATATTAAGGTAGTTCTCGCGAAATATCATTCATTTAACGGAATATCTAAAATTTTCATAATGTATTGATATTATAATGCAACGACGCAGCAATTTTTAATTGCAAATGTAAATCACACTCAGCTAAGAGTACTTGAAATATCCTGAAATTAATGTAAATGTAGCAGAAATCATCTGAAGCCTATTTTTTATATGTTTACATAGTATTTTTAGTTTATTTTCATACATAAATGGTCTACTTGTTATCATATTATAATCTACGGATATTTTAAACTATTAATCCACACATACTTAATTCTTGGTTCATAATTAGCAATAATTTTCTCAAAGAAACTGTACTGTACACGAGTTTTACTGCGATTTTCCTTATGTACAACAATCAAATTAGAGTTAAGAAAATTAAGAGAAAGAAAAAAAATGGTTTAAGGCCGGGGTTTAAGATCTGTAGTCTCTTCTTTAGGGGGGGGTAGGGGGTCCTTATAGACTGTACACTCAGAAAAAATATTACTTGATTCAAAGCAACTTTTCTTGATATAAACAAAAATATTAATACGATTTCAGACAAAGAAAGCTTTCTTTAATCTATTGATTAAAAAAAATGTCTTCGGTTCAAAGAAATGGTTTTTTTCCAAATAAATTTTTCTTTATTTTAAAATATTTTCTTTATTCTATGGTTATTTTGTGATAAATCAAAAAACTAGTTAAACCAGTATCCTCTTCAAATTGAGACAAATATTTTTCTGAGTGTGAATTTGGTGCAAATTTGGGACGTGTCGCATAAGATGAACCTAAATTGTAGAAAAAAATATTGATATAAAAATAATAGAAAATAAATTTTGAATCTGACAAAATCAATGTAAACTACATTTACACTGGGACCGCGATTTACCGGTACCTGGTATACCGGATTTGTAGATACAATAATGTGAAGAAGAGGTGCTTGCAAGCTTAGAGGAGTTGCTCAGTTTATGGTTCGGCACTATAAGAAGCCACAATCAAGAAGGAAAAAATATCGGTTTGAAGAGTGACGCAGAAATGTATCATAATCTAATTAATTATATAAAATAAAAAGTGATGTAAAACTAAAATGCAATATCTTTTTTGATCTGAAGTTTTATCAAAATGTTACAATCCATTGATAATTGGTCGCCAATTACGTTTTTTTTAAATTTTAATCAAACTTTAGTTAAAAAATAATTCCCTCGAAAGTTGAACTGTTAAAAAATGATCAAAAATAAAAATCCTAACTTCAATTTGTCGCCTTGTTAAATAATAAAAAACATTACATTAAAAAGGAGATTTACAATTTTAAGAATAATTTTTCATAGGTTTTAGCTTATAACTGCTCTATATAATTTAAAAATTCGAAAGAATTTAAAGCATATTTACAATGTTTGAACAATAGTAGGGTATTTTCGCATTTTTCACCAGAAATCGATTATTTGGAGAAAAATCTTTTGACTTCGAAGATTAAGCTTGCAGTTTTAAATAAATGTGGCTCTTGTTAGTGCTTTTTGGTCCGATATTGGTATTTTTTAACAAAAATTCAAAGGTTCAACACCTCCATATATCTCTAACTGGGTATATTTAGTTTAGTAATATAAAGCAGCAACTGAAATTATTTAAATTTTAAATAATGCGTGCGTGTTCCATAAACCACGAGGTATTGATTTTGGAGAATTAAAAAAAAATGGATTAGCTTTCAGCTCCAAATAAAAACAATTCGAAGGCTAAAAGTCTAATTTTGCTAATAAAGTCACCCTCAATTTTAGTTACTTCTCTGTCAAAATACTATAATTCAATTTTAAGTATCTTTTCTGAATGTTACGTAAGGGAAATGAAAATTTGAAAGGAATATTATAAAATTCAGCCGATTCTGCATCGCGAGGGATTCCTGACAAGAACTTAGCTGCCTTTGCACTTTGGTGAAAAGGAACAGATTGTCATTCTCTTCGTTCATCTGGCCGGTTTGACCTCTGTCAAGCAAGAAGATGAAATTGGATATGGAGGAGCGAGAAGTGCCAGCTTTATGGGATCTTCTTCATCGATTTTCTAATAAGGAGAAGCTGCTACCAACAATAGCTTTGATACCAAGTTTATTGCTATATTTCCATTATCCGTCAGATCTAATTAACCGAATGTTAGCTCCATAGAAACTTTATACTGCAAACCTGACCTGGATTTAGACTTTCGCCCTGTAGGGTCGTGAGTAACATAATTCTTTTAGAGTTCAAATCAAGCTCTTGACGTAAGGAAAGAAGACCTCTCCCAAGAATAAATTTATCTATTAACACCTTATCTTGATGCTCGACAGCTACTGTGAATATTTTATCTAAAATCTCTATCCTGAATCCAGATGAAAAACATACTCTAATTTTTGATTCCGAATTTAGGCTCATGATACTACTTGTCGAGTACCCTCATGGACGTTGACTTCATAGCGGGGCGCTTCTCGCCTTCAAAGCTTTGCGATGGCAGTACTTGATTCTGAAGGGTACATCTTACGTCAAAGGTTTCATCCATTGATGTTTTTGATATACTGATGTGGATTATGTTGGACCTATTCGCTCTCGTACATTCATTGGTCGCGGCCATAAATCTAATGATGAATTTCAGCACCAACCTTTAAACCGCGTTAACATAAGCCCATGACAAATTAAAATTCGTTGTTTTAGGGCTGCTGAGGGCTTTAAATGGAAACTTAATCCACCAGGTGCACTAGATTTTTGAGTACTTTGAATTCCCCGACAACATACCAGAGCCAAATTTGCATGAAATGTCTGTCAATCACTAAACTCGTTAGTAGCTTTCACAGTAAACGGAGCAGCGTTTTTTGCATCGCTGGTTATTTGATTGTCTGAAGAAACTTCAACGGAGATCCAAAAGAAGATTAGCCTGTCAACCGATGGCGATTGCTCATAGAGCTCTCAATGCACAGGTCCAATCACATGTTTAGATTTTAAAGAATTTTTGGAAAATTACTATAGGCTATTTAGAGCTTGAAAGCTTTCTGACGAAGGCATGACACAATCGATAAATAAAAGATTTCACAGCAAATCTGCCCATCAGAATTAAGTACTGCTATCTCAAGGCTCTAAAGATAAATTAAAACCTACCATAAAGTCAACGTGGATGATGTGAATCGAGAAGTAGTATTGTTAACGTAGATTTGAAATAAAATCTGAGAGGGTGTTTTTTATCTGAATCAAAAATAGAATTTTTTAAATTTCCTTCTAATCGTAGTAGCTGCTGTGCATCAAGATAAAGTTTTAATATATATAATTTAAATTTCGAAGAGGTCTTCTTTTCTTACACCAAAAGCTTGTTTTGTATCTTGAAAGAATGATGTTTTTTATGTTAAATCCAGTCCAAGTTCACAAGATTTTGTTCAATTCAACATCCAATTTCTTCGTCTTTGCTTAACGAAAGTCAAACTGGGCAGATGGATGCTGATAATAAAAATCTGGTCCCTCTCAGCAAAGTGCAAATAAAGCTAAGGTCTTGTCAGGAATGCCTCCCCCCCACATACAAAAATAATCCTTTTCCGAAACATCGCCGAGTTCGTAAATTTTGTAGCAACTAAAAAACGAATTGAATCCGATCCAACGAGGTATCTCAATCTATGAGCAATTCCAAAGGCTGTCTCGATACTCAACCTGTCGATTGTGATTCTTCACCGGAAAAAAATTATCTCAAGAAACCTTTGAGAGCCATAGCAATATCATTTAAATCAAAATGTTTGCTGTAGTAATCACTAGGCTCAATTAGCTCATGAGATAAAAAAGTTGAGCTACCTGGCTAAAAACTGACCGTTTTGTTATGCAGAAACATACAAATGCTATTAGATCAAAGTAAAATCTAAAGACAACATTTTCCGTATTTTAATTGAGAAATAGAACCAACTTTAGAAAAACTAACGGTATGTTCATAAAAAGCAGTCGTTAGTACGTGCTCGAATTCGAGGAATTCGAACTTGAGGTCAAAATAATCCCAAAAAAATGGCCCTAATGTCAATTTTTCTAAAGTTGGCCAGCCCATTTTTAAGGCCCTTTCCTTTATGACAATTTTGACCTAAAATTTTCTTAAAATTTCCTTGAAATCGTTGAACGGGAAAACATAAGAGTTTAAAGAAAGTTTGCTCACTATTTAAAATTTCCCTAAGCTTTCCTCTATCGTCGTATTTCGCCCACGTTTATGCCTATTAAAATTAAAGGTTGGCAAACCGACAACTGTAATTTGGTGATTGTGAATTTTCTTTTGTTAAAGCTCATTCGGCTTTAACAAACATATCCGCATCACGTATCTCGTGTTTCGCACTTGATTTTGCCCCTGATGTAAACTTTTCTGAACTATGTTCAGCACTATTATATTAAATGCACTCTTATATTATATCTATTTTGCACCTGGGCCTGGTACTGCTTATTCAGATATTGAAACATACGTATTTTCCTTATCTTGTTTTTAAAATTAAAAAACAGCGTTCGTCATATAAACAAACAATTTTGTTACAAAACATTTTATTGCAGCTTGTGTCGTTTTTTTCATAAATTTAATTTTCAATTTTATTTTTGACGATTTAAAACAAAAGTATGCATTCTAGCGTGAAGTGCTCAAAAAAAATTTGTAGATACAATTATGGCAAACGAATAAACCAGACTGCATAATTTTTATCCGTTCATATTTGTCGTATCTCGCATAGTTTTACCGCAAAATGGAATTTTTTATTTTTTATTATTTTTTGTGCAGTCATCGGAATTTGAATTTTTAACTTTTCTAAAAAATTCAAAAGATTGTTATGATAATTCTTATAGGGTTCTCAAAAAGAAACGTTTTTCTTTCGTTGACTTTTTCTATATCGTGCGTTATTTAGCTTAAAATTTTCATTTTTGTTTTTTTATTGACAAAAGTCATTAAAAAAAACGTTGGTTTTTTTAAGTAATGCGCATAACCGTTTAGAGACTTTTCAATCAGTTTTTGAATTGTTATCCAAAATGGCTGGCACACAAACTTGACCTTCAGTTTTCTGACCTTTTCTGAGAAAAATATAAAAATATTATATTTAACATCACTATTAATTTAAGTATAATTTTATTATTGTGTTGTTTGTTGAAAGGTAAAAAATAAATTTTCAACTGAGTTTTAAACTTTGTCATCCTAATTTCTCACTTTATTTCAAAAGCGAAAAATTATATCGTTAAATTTTTTTTAAGTTAAACTACGAGATATCGAGTTAATATATCAGTTTTAGGTATCTAAATATAAAGACATACAATTTACTTTTAAATAAGAAACATATTGAATTTTAAAATTGACCATCTGGATTTTACCGAACGGTAGAATTCTTTTTTGTGAGTGTATCCATTTTAAACCTTTATTGTAATGTGAAATAATTTATTATAATTTTTTTAAAGATTTGTTTGAAAAATAATAAATTTTACACGCTACTAGATTAAAAGTGTCTACATTTTGGTAAGTACAATTTGTAACGTCAGAAGTTATCTAATAAGCACATATAATCAACGTGTGAAAAGCCTCCACTAAGAAAGCAAATGAAATTAAGCAAGACTATTATTTTATGCTTTCGAGATAAAATAAAACAAGATTGATTAAGCTGAATGATAAGATAGAAGCCTACTTTTACATATCAGTATTTTACCACAGAAATGTTTTGTAATATTTGGACATTTCATTATTACATATGTTCCCGGGCCTGAGTTTTTTTTGGCTTATTCAAATTTTTCAGTATGTATGGGATTTGTTTTTTTTTCCGGGGGGAGAGGGAATAAATAATATTATTCGTTAATAATGTTTTAAAAATATCATATTTAAAGTGTATGGAAGAGTTTTATGGACAACTTTTGTCGATAAAATAATAATTAAAACAAATAAAGCATTTTCAAAATCCAAAATACAAACGACAATTAACATTTTAAGTCAAACAATGCAATTTATACAAAAAAAATGATCACAAAAAAAATTCACCAAAAAAGATCTCCAAAATTTGTATGGTTCACTTATTTAAAGGACATGTAGTTTTCATTTTATTCGTAAAACACCACATAAAATATAAAAAAAATTAAATTTTTGGGCAAGCGACTCAAGGTACGGAAAAAAATAATTTTTACATCAGTTGTTTATCCAAAAAGGATCTACAAATTAGTTCTGAATTATTTTCTATGAAAGTTGTAGTTTCTCCTTTATTAATAAAAAATTAAATTAAAGTTTAAGATAAAAAATATTTTATTAACATTCTATATATATAGTATCAGGGGTGAGCAGAACGCATCAAATCTTATCTATCTTGAGTACTCACTCCTGAAAGCCCGGATTCAGAAAGCACAGGACAAAACTTCCGGGAAGAGCTCCTCGATAAGAGGATGCACGGCATCTTCCACAGAAATGTGGAGCATCAGTCAATGTGGTATAAGCTAACTTTCGCTTTCCTTAAATCACCCGGATTAAATTTGGGCACGGAAGGTTTAATTTTGGCATGTCAAGATGGTGTCATTTCCACCTTAACATACCATCGCTACATTTTTAACCAAGACATTTTCGATGATAGATGCAGGGCGTGCTATGCACACTCCGAGCACCTAGGACATATACTATCTAGTTGTCCAACTCATGCGGGAATGACCTACATCCAAAGACACAATACGGCACTAAGTGTGCTTTATTACCATCTCTGTCACTCTTACGGCATTAACCTTGATATCGCTCCGCTAAACGCTCCTAGGGAAATAGA